>CATIWR010054470.1:0-14766 GCA_949677035.1 Omphalea diandra | reverse complement strand
TCCTCACTATTTTGTTTTTTTATTGATTCATTAGTGATTAGAGAGATATTTCGAAGAGATCAACACTAGATTGTGATGAATGATGGATAATATGATTTGATGTTATGTTTTAACGATCAAGTTTTATGGAAATTGAGTTTTAATTCTAGATATGAAAATCAAAGAAGGAGAAAAAGTGATGACATTAGTGTGACGATGATGATAAGAATTTGTGGTTGTCTTTGGTTAGGTTGCTAATTATTTTCTTGGTGATAGGTGTGAAGTCTTTACATTTTTTGTACAAGTTTAGAAAAATAATTTTAGCATAAAGATTGGTATAGCTCTAAAGCAGTGGGAATAGTAACATAGCTCCTAAGACAAGTTTTTTTTTCTTATTGAGATATAGAATTTGACCGATAAATACAAAAAATGAACAAAAATATCAAATTAAAATGAATAAATAGTAATAATATTAAGTATTTAAAAAAAATGGTGCCCAATGTAGTTTAGTATAATCGATAATACTATCACGAGCGCATTTTGATATTTCAAAAAAAATTTCAAATCTAAAAAGTAAACCATAAAAAAATAAAATGTGAATCAAGAAAATATAGAAAATAAACATCAAATAAAGAAATTTTGTATTAAACTTGATAGGTAAATTTTACCAATCATCCCTCAAATAATAATTTACGCACATAATAATCCTTACATAAAAGATTGTAAAGATAAAGTCCCTACTTGAAAAAACAATACCGTAAAAATGAACTGGCCTTCAGTGCTTACTTTTTTTTTTTATTATTAAATGCACACATATGGATAGCTTACCTATCATTCATATGAGAAATGACCATAATATCCAAATAACCTTTTCATCTCACTTCATCTCCCTCAAACAAAATAGTCATCATAATCATTATTTAGTTCAGTAGCTTCATCATCTCAATCAATTTCAGTAAATGAAACAAGCTCAACCTTTATTTGTTTTACAACTCCATCATTTTAATAAATTTCACTATGAGATTTTTCACCATGCATAAATACATAATATTTATTTCTAAAGTAATCTTGTTCATCTTTGATTTGGATTCAATTGTTAAATTTATGAGCACAAAAACATCAAATCAATGGTTGAAATACCTAAGACACTACCAATGTTTGTCTTCCATCTCACTCAAAAAAATTTTCTTCAACTAAGTAGACCTAGCAAAGGGAAGGAAAGAAAGATGTCGGACTAGGTTGGTCAAACCTAAGTCAAAACTCTCTTTTGAACTTGACAATGTAGATTGATATGTTCTAACATTTTTTTTAAGAGTTAATTTTTCACGTTTTAAAATAGGTATGCATTGGAAGTTGGATGAAAGTCTAAGTCTCAAGCATTATGAAAGGCACCCTAATTTATGGCCAAGAACTTATAACTCGCGATCGTGACATTGTAAGAAGAATGGATGACTTTGGTCCAGACAAATTCATGAAAGAAATAGTTGAAGCAACCTAAGCAAGAAAAGAATGAAAACCAAAATAGTCGAATTTGTGGTACACTTTGCATTAGGACTCACGACCATAAATTTTAGGGAACCAAGTCCATGACCAGAGTTTGCCAAGTGTCCAATATAACCATTGACATATCAAAAGTCATGAAGGTGAAATATCCTTTGAGACCACAACCTGCTGAAGAAATTTATCCTTATTAAACAGATGGATTTACGGTGTCAGTGGCGTCCAAGAAGAAATTAGATTGTGATCGTGACTTTTGGCTAGTTAGAAGAATGCAATGGTTATTTTTCTTAGAAGACCAATGATAACATGCCACGTGGGCTAGTCATTAGATACAAATGGGGTTTCTACTGCGATTTCAACTCTTTTAGTGCAAGATGTGTAACACGATCGAGATTTATCAGTCACGACTACAAATAGTGTATGACAATCATTTAATGCAAAATTTGAGCATGCCTTAGAGATTTAGATATAGTTTATTTGTAATGTCTCTTTGGTGATTATGTCCTATAAATACTCCACCAAACAGACACGAATGCAAGAGAATAGCATCGAATATAGCCAAACTCTTACAATTATTTCTCAACCTTTAATTCTTTATATGTGAGTTGGTATTATTGGGTGTGAGCATTAAACACCATTGCTATTAAGTTTGAGAGTTAGCTTAGTTGAAAAACTCTTATAATAGGTTAAGTATGAGCCTTTAGGAAAATACTAGAGAGGTTTTTTATGTGAGCCTTAAAACACAAGTTGTAAGGTTATGTGTGAGCTATAAAACACAAAGTGTACAAGTTTAGTGTAAGCTTGGAAACACCATTTAGTTAATGGAACACCTAATTGTGAGGAATTAGGGAGTGCATGTAGGGTTCATTAACACTTGAACCACTATAACATATTATGTGTTCATTTCTTCTGATTCTTTTATTTCCATATTCTTAGCCTTACCTTCAAATTTTTAAATTTCTCACCAATTCAACCCCCTTTTCTTGGTGATCAAAGGACAACAAGTGGTATCAGAGTAAGGTCACATTGAAACCCTTAATTAAGTGAGTAAAGACAAACATAAGAAGGAATCCACATCCATCTCAAGCCATACTTTAATGGATCTAACTATACATATGGAAGGTATAGGATGGAGATATATTTGGATAGCGATGTGGTGGATTTTTGGGATATTATGGCAAAAGAGCGAAAAGCCTCCTACTAAGGTGTTTGATGGAAATGAAGATTTAATCCCAATAGAGGAATGGATGGAATCTCATAAAAGATCAAATGACAGGAACAAAAGGGCAATGGCAATTCTTCTTAGCTTTTTGTCAAGGGAAATAGGAAGAATACAATATTGACTCACAACCCATGGAATTTGGAAAGCTTTAGAGAATTATCATGAGGGCATAATTTTGGTAAAATCCAGCAGATTAGAGATGTATGTGACTGAATGGGAGTTATTCATGATGAAAAACAATGAAAGCATCACCGATATGATAAATAGACTCCTATCCATCATCACAATATGAAGAAATTTGGAAGAGTACTCACCAATCATGAGGTAAACATAAAATACTTAAATCCTTACCTCTTGAAAAGTTTGGTGCTAGGGTGTGTAGTAGTCAAGAGTCAAATCCAAAAATAAGAAAGGTACCAATAGATGTCCTTATAGGCAAGCTTCTTACTTATGAGATAGCCTTGAAAAATGATGAAGAGATGAAGAAAATGATAGGGCAAGGGGACAAGAATGAGAAAACAGAAAAAAAGACCTTAACTTTTAAATCCTAAGCCAAAGACAGAAAAGTAGAGGTTGTCTTAAGTGATGATGATAGTTAAAAAGAAGAGGAGGAGCTAGCCATGCTTTATAGAAGGACCAAGGAGCTAATAAAAAGAAGAAAAGATAGAAGGAACTTTAAGAAGGCATGTCCAAACCTTAAAGAAAATAACAGTTAAATAACAAGCTATGAATGTGACAAGCAAGGCCAATTGCCAGAGAAGAAGAAAAGGGACAAAGAAGAGAAGAAAAATTTTAAAACCAATTGGGATGACAGCTTTAGTAAGGAGGATGAAGATGAGGAAGTTGCAAAAGTGTTTCATGGCATAAGAAGACTCTTCTAATGAGGTAAGCTCTTCACCCCATTCTAGTAAAAATTATGATGCTTTTGATGATGAGCTCTTAGAAGCTCTTACATTGAGATGTGACAAGTACAAGTCACAAATGAAAACTTATAAAAAGAAATGCTCAAATTTAAAAAATGAGTTCAATTTATTAAATAAGCTTATAAGTAAGTTGACGACTTTAAATAAAGAACTCAAAAAATCTGTTAAAAGTCTTACTAAATATTTTTCTTCTTTAAATTCCTTAAGAAAGGAAGATGACATCTTAAAAGAAGAGGTAATTGAGCTTAGAAATTCTATTTCTAAGTTTCATAAAGGGAAGGAAGCTTTAGATACATTAGTTATATCTCAAAGACCTTCCTAATAAGACATCGTTTGGGCTTCAATGGAGCCTCCTCATCATATACACCCCCTCTTACTACTTTCATTAGAGCTTTAGCACCTCAAACATCTAGCATTAAGGAAATTAGGAAGAAGAGTGATAATAGCACTAAGCCACTTATGCCCAAGGTCAAGGGAAAGGCACCTCAAGGCTCAAACCCAAAGCCTAAAAAGGCCAATCATGCATTCATTTACACTAAGAAGCATACTCACCCTAACATATACAAAAAATTCTCTTCTACTCCTAATCATTCATGCACATGCTCACATTCTCACCATTATAGTATGAGAAAACCCCCCCCCCCTCACACTAAAGTTATGCATACGAGAAAGACTTACAAGTCTAAGCCCTAATGTCCTTATTGTATGAAGTTTGGCCATATAAACACTTTTTGTTATATTAGGAAGACTCATCTCAAATTAGAGGACCCTTCAAGACCTAACCACCAAGGACCCAAGTATGCCTAGGTACCTAAACAAAAGTGATTTGTTTGCATTGTGTAGGATTGTATGGCAGCCACCAATAAAGATAATGATTGGCATATGGATAGTGGGTGCTGAAAGCATATGACGGGCAATAAAAAGCTATTCATAGCCATAAAAGAGAAGGACGGTGAAGAGAATGAAGGTGGCAATGTCACTTTGGAAACAATGCCAAGGGTAAGGTAATTGGCATTAAAACAATTGGTATGAATGGTTGTTCACTTGTTGATAATGTTCTTTTAGTAGATGGTTTATAACACAATTTGCTAAGTGCAAGTCAGTTATGTGATAAAGGTAATAAAGTCATCTTTGACCCTACAAGTGTCGGGTTACCACTTTGATGGATCAAAAGATAATCTTTAAAGGTGACAGGAGGGGCAATACCTACTTAATTAACTTAGACAATTTGGCTAACCATTCTTTCAAGTTTCTTATGTCTATTAGCAATGAAGTTTGGCTTTGGCATAGAAGACTTGGTCATGCTTACATGAGCCCTGCAAAGCCTATCTAAAGGAGAACTAGTGGAAAGTCTTCCCAAAATAAAATTCTCAAAGGATAAAAGTTGTGGACCTTGCCAAATGGGGAAGCACTATCAAACTTCCTTAAAAGCAAAGAATGTTGTAAGTACATCTAAACCTCTTCAACTTATCCATATGGACTTTGTTGGACCTACTAGTTGTGCTAGTTTAGGTGTGAAGTATTATGCATTTGTCCTAATTAATGATTACTCTAAGTTTACCGGGTTGTCCTTCCTAACTCATAAGAATGACACTTTTAATGCTTTTAAAAGTTTTACAAAAAGAGTTCAAAATGAAAAAGGTTACTTCATTTCTTCCATAAGAAGTGACCATGGAAAGGAATTTCAAAATGAATCTCTTAAAACTTATTACTTAGAGAATGGGATTTCTTATAATTTTTCTATTCCTAGAGCAGCACAACAAAATTGTGTTGTAGAAAGGAAAAATAGAGCATTAATAGAAATGGTTAGAACCAAGCTCAATGAGTATTCTTTGCCAAATTACTGTTGGGCCGAAGCAATCAATACTTCTTGTTATAGTACTAATTGTGTTTTCAAAACCTAAGTTTTCAACAAAACTTCTTATGAGCTTTAGAATGGTAAAAAAACCTAAGATTTCATACACAAGAGTTTTTAGATCAAATGCTACATTTTAAATACCAAGAACAACCTTGAAAATTTTGAATCTAAAACAAATAAAGGTAGTTTTTTGGGTTATTCAACCTCTAGTAAGGCCTATAGAGTTTTTAATAAAAGTATTATGGTTATTGAAGAGTCTATGAATATTGTGTTTGATGAATCTAGTAAACTTGATCTTAGGAAAGGATCTCTTATTGATAGTCTTGTAAGTGACTTTGAGAAATTGAAGTTAGATTCAACTCCAAAAGAAATGGTTATTGACCTTCAAGAAAATAAGTCATCAAAAGAAGTAAAGGAATCCCAACTAAAACAAGTAGAAATTTCAGCTCAAAATCTTCCCAAAGAATGGAGATTCTCCAAACATCACCCAAAAGATCTAATCATTAATGAAACATCCAATGGAGTAAGTACTACATCTCAACTTCATGCATTAGATAACAATCTTGCATTTGTTTCTCAATTTGAGCCAAAATTAGTTGATGAAGCTCTAATGATGAAAATTGGGTGATTATTATGTAAGAGGAACTCAACCAATTTGAGAGAAATAAAGTATAGACACTAGTTCCTAGGCCTAAGGAACACCCTATTATGGGATGCTAGTGGGTATTTAGTAATAAGTTAGATGAGCAAGGTTTCATCACTAGGAACAAAGCTAGATTAGTTGCAAAGGGGTAGAACTAAGAAAAAGGTATTGATTATGATGAAACCTATGCCCCCGTAGCAAGATTAGAGACTATAGGATTTTTTTAGCATATGTTTGTCACATGAATTTTAAAATTTTTCAAATGGATGTTAAAAGTGCATTTTTATATGGTCTCATTGAAGAGAAAGTTTGTGTTGAACAACCTCCTAGTTTTAAGTCTCATATTTTTCCAAATCATGTTTTTAAATTAATTAAAGTCTTATATGGTTCAAAACAAGCTCTAAGATCTTTGTATGAAAGGCTTAGTTCATTTATTTTACAAAATGATTTTGAAAAAGGGAAGGTTGACACAACTTTATTTGCAAAAAGGCACAATCAAGATACACTCATTATGCAAATATATGTTGATGACATTATATTTGGTGCTACTAATGAATCTCATTGTGAAGATTTTGCTAATTATGTGACTAAGGAATTTGAGATGAGCATGATGGGAGAGCTCAAGTTCTTCCTTGGTCTATAAATCAAGCAAACAAAAAAGGACATCTTCATTAACCAAGCCAAGTACATAAAAGATCTACTCAAGAGATTTGGCATTGAGGGATGCAAAGTAGCTAAGACACCAATGAGTGCTACCATCAAGCTACACAAAGATGAATTAGATAAGCCAATTGATGAAAAGAGGTACAGAGGTATGATTAGTTGTCTCCTCTATCTCACTACTTCTAGACCCGATATCATGTTTAATGTATGCATGTGTGCTAGGTTTCAATCATGTCGTAAGGAATCTCATTTAAATGTTGTTAAAAGGATTTTTAAATATTTACATAGCACATTGTACTTAGGTTTATGGTATCCTAGGAATTCATCTTTTAGGCTTTTAGGGTATTCGGATGCGAATTATGCTGGTAATTCATTAGATAGAAATAGCACCTCTAGAAATTTCTAATTTATAAGAGAATGCTTAGTTTCTTGGTTTAAGAAGCAAATTTCAGTTGCCTTATCCACCGCCAAAGCAGAATATGTGGCGAAGGCTTGTTGTTGCACCTAAGTTTTTGGATGAAACAACAACTCAAGGATTATGGCAAAGATGTTGATCACATTCCCATTAAACGTGACAACACAAGTGTAATAAATGTTTCAAAGAATCTCATCCAATACTCTAGGAGCAAACACATTTACATTAGCATCATTTTCTAAGAGATCATGTCCAAAATGGTAATGTGGTGTTAGAGTTTATTGACACCAATCATCAACTTGCAGATATTTTCAATAAACTCCTTAATGAAGAAATGATATACTTCATTAAGAGGGAGCTAGGGATGCTTGATGGAAGCTCCCTAAGGTGAAAATTATATCTCATTTCTTATTCCTTATTGTGTCTGTCACTTTGAATGATTGAATGGCATGTTTGATATTTATGGATGTTGATTATTTTGGATGTATTAATTCTTTAAGCAATTAAGCTATTTTATGCCAATTTGCTAGAATTAATCATCATTACATTGAGTGGATCACAACTAGGAAGGCCAACTCTCATTCTTTCTTTGTATTTCTTTTAGCTTCATAATTCACGATTGCTATTTACAGGCAATCATCGTTTTTCCAGTCAAACTTTTAATTCGCAGTTGTTATTCTTATTTGCCACCATGAATTCTTTCAAAATTCAAATTCTTTGACCATTGACTCCTTTATTTTTTAAGGAATTCTTAACCATTACTCATAATTTTTATAATTAGCAGTGGTGACCGAAGGTTCACGCTTGCTAATTTGAGTAACCATCAGACATTGATTGATTTAACTGTCAACCGATGCTAACCCCTCATTTAATGCAATTTTTACCATTTGTTATTGTTTTCCATCAATTTTTTTTTTATCTATTTAAACAATCCTAACACCCCTTCATTATACGTTTAACTTCTCTCTTCATCTACAACTATTTTTCTCTCTTAAATCTTTCAAACTCCCTCAATGGAACCTAAGAAACTTTCAAGAGCAGAAAAAGGAAAAGGCATTGCCCAATCTTCTAGCCCTTCGGCCCTTCATTTAATGAAGGGAATCACTAAAGAAAAGAAAGAATGATACAAAGCCAACTCCAATAAAATAATCCAACCCAATAAAATTCCCTCTACCTTTCTCCTTGAGTCCCTTGAAATCAAGGATGAAATTCATGTTTTCTTATCAAACTTGGGTTGGAAAGAGTTTATCTTTAGAGATGAACCCATATATGAAGAAATTGTTAAGGAGTTCATGTGTACAGTCACCTTGAGCAAGAGAGTTGAATCAAAAGCAAGTTTGTCCAGGTTAGTTTTTCAAGCTTTTATGGACTCTTACTTTACTACTTTTGAACAACTCTTTAACCTTTTCAACCTTTAAGTAGGAGATGATTTCCCTTTCATCATCTTTGCAATTGATATCATTTACTCAGAATTTTGGTCCAAGATATCCATTGAAACAAAACATGACCTAAAATCATCTCTAGCTAAATACATTCACACCCTACCAAATTCACTTCTTCACCGTATTATCACCTTCTTAGTAAATACCTAGCATTTTTATTTTGTCTAACCAAAAACAAGCCCATCCAAATCGGCTAATACCTTGTAGATCAATTGATTGAAATGAGTATGAAGCCTAAGAGCCAATTTCTCCTACCCTCTCATCTCACATCCATTTATTATTTTGTGAAAGCCTTTAATGAGGAAAATGAGAAATTCCTTACAAAGAAATGCTTGCCATCCCATAACTTCCTTGATTTATCCTACCTCATCAATGCCAAGGCTATACATCCATACACTTACATATACATCTTGGGATCAATTGGGGCTAAAAAGCATGAGACTGCTCAAGCCTCAAAATGGAAAAGGCTTGTGATAGAGGAGGGTGCCCAACTAATCCCATCTCCTAAGCCCAAACCAAAGCCTAAGTCCTCTACCATCTCTCTCTCCTTAATTAACATGAAATTGGACAAGGTAATGTGTATGGTCAAAATGATATTTCTTCTTCTTTCCCACCTCGATAGTGACTTAGTCAAACTTCCAGAGAAGGTGGGTGCAACACCTTGCCACCTCTCAGACTTTGAGGATTAGAAAGATACTCTAGAAGAGGAAGAAGACCAAGAGGTAGAAGAAAGGGATGAAGCACAGAAGTAGATGAAGAAATTGGATGTTGTAGTGTTGATGATAGCTCTCTAATTTTCTAGTTTTCTTAGACTTGTAATTGTTTTATGTTTCTATTTATCAATATCAATAAAATTTAAAGCTTATGTTTCCTATGTCTTTTCTTAAAACATGATTACTCTTTATTTAGATCACTTTTTATTTATCCTTTTTGAATCACCTTATATTCTCCCTTGTTTATCTTGACAAAGAGGGAGAGAAATAGTGAAAAGAAATTTCATGACATAATTAAGTGGGAGTATAATTTAAGAGGGAGCAATCTCAATTTAGTTATTTGCATTTTAAATTTAAATTGGTATTTGACTAAGTTTAATTTGTTAAACTAAGTTAACCGTCTCAACTTCACACTAATGAAACTTCTTATCCTTTGCAAAATCAATCTAAGTTGTAAAAATCAAAAAAAGTTGAGATTGCTAGACTAGATTGGTCAAACCTAAGTCAAAACTCTTTTTTGATCTTGACAATATATATTAATATGTTATAACATCTTTTTTAAGTATTGATTTTACTGTGTTGGCCCTAAGCACCAAGAAGGGGGGGTTGAATTGGTGTTAAAAAAAATGAGGATAAAGAATAGTAGAAAGGAATATAGTGGTTCGGGCATAATCAACCCTATGCAATTGGGTGTTTCACTCACTTAAAATGGTGTTTCCAAGCTCACACCTAACTTTTACACTGTGTGTTTTCAAGGCTCACATAATAACCTTTCTTACAAATGTTTTATAAGGTTAACACTAAAACCTCTCTTAAGTGTTTTCACAGGCTCACACAAAAACCTTTCTCTAGTGTTTTTACAGGCTCACATTGAAACCTATTACAATTGGTGTTTATGCTCACACCAAACAATCACATAAAGAATAGAAAGAATGAGTAGCAAAATTGCAAGAGTTTTATTACAAGTTAATGAATTATCTTACATTTACATCTATTTGGTGGGGAATTTATAGCTCATACCCACCAAAGAAATGTTACACCATGAAGCTCATTAAATCTCCAAATCACACTAGGCAGATTCTACATTAATTTCATGATAGGCGAGAGTCGCGGTCGCTACTGAGGATTCATAGTCGTGACATTCCAATTTCCATATGGGAGCCAAAAATTATGGCAGAAAACCTTGATTGTGTCTAACACCTAGTCCACATGTCATCTCCTCATTCGTCCATCAGGCAAATATAGTCATTGCTTTCTAACTGCCTACAAAAGTTATCGTCGCGATTATTCTTTGTGTAGGGTGCAACTCAGGACGCGAATTCTTCTGTTTAAAGGAGAATCTTCATCTTCATGAATCACAGTTGCTATCCACAATGTCGCCTTCGTGAATTTTGTTCTTCAACGGATACCTGGGACACTTGTCACGTTGTGGTTGTGGACTTGGTTCCCTTTGCAGTCACTATGAAATTCGTGGTTGTGATTGAGATGCAACACTAACCGTGAATCCGTCTATGACTTTGACACTCTCATCTATGGATAACTCAAGGCATAGATGATGCCCGCGAATTCGTCTGGCCTAGTTTCATCGTATTTTTGAGCTAAGTAGCGGTCGTAAATTAGAAGTCTCTGACTGTGAATTTGGATGAACTTTGCCTTCTTAAAGATTATGAACTCTATCTAACTCCCACTTGAAAAACTAACTTAAATCTGCAAAATAACACTTAATTGAAATAGGATTGATCAATCTCCTTTGGATTAACCATCCTAGTCCAAGACTTAGGATTAACCATCCTAGTCCAATAATCTCTCCCTTTTTAATTTTGACAACTTAGATTAATCCCAAGGGAAAATAATACAGAAATGTGAAGTTGGAGTGTAATATGATTTGATGAATACTTAAGATGAAATTTCCTAAGTATGGCATTCAATCAATCAAAATGAAATTTCTAAAACCTAAGTATGATGCTCCCCCCTCAACTTATGTTATTATTTACAAGTTATTTTCTCTCCCCCTTAGACTTAGATTCTTTTTTGTTTCTATCTCTCTCTCTTTGACAAGATCAAAAAGAGGGTTCATAAAGGAAAAGAATACATGCATAATAAATGAATAAGTGTTCACAAGGATCACAATAAGAATGCAATCACAAAAGTAAATACCATTAATCACATAAGACAAGGAATTGCAAAGAAACATATCTTATTCATTTATAAACAACTATGGGATCACAAGTTTTTCATTTAAAAGCAAAAATAAAGAAAGTACAAGGAATCCCTAGTCTAGAAAGTTAGAGAATCATCATTATCTCTAAAAGTTTCTTTTATTGCCTCATCATTATTGGCACCTTCTGTTTCATCTCCATCCTTAACTTCTTCATTGCCCTCTTTTTCTTAAGTATCTTCAAATTTAGTATAGTCCGGAAGATGGGAAGGGGGAACACCCAACTTTTCTTGCAAATCCACTATGTCACTATAAAGATGTGAGAGAAATAGGAATCACCTCTTCATCATTCTCATCATCTTATCCAATTTTCTATTAATGGTGGCAAGAGACAATTTGGGTTTTGGTTGAAGAGGGGGGACTGGAGGTGCTCTTTCTTCAACAATGAGCCTCTTCCTCTTAGAGGCTTGGGAGGTTTCTTTTTTTTTTTTTTTTTGCCCTAATAGCACCCAGGGTATAGGCATAGGTATCCAGGTGTATGGCTATCCAGGTGTATGGCTTTGGCATTGATGAGGTAAGTAAGGTCAAGAAAGCTTTGAAAAGGGAGGAGTTTCTTAGTGAGGAATTTTTCATTTTTCTTATCAAGTGCCCTCACAAAGAAACAGATCACAGTAATGTGAGAAGGCAGAAGGAATTGGCTTTTGGGTTTAGTACTTATGTGGATTAAGTGATCCACAAGATACTAGCTAATTTGAATTGGTTTGTTTTTTACAAGGCAGAAAAGAAATGCCAAGTCTTTTTGTGATACTTTCTCATTACCATCACCTCTAGCGTTTATGAAAAAGGTGTTGATATGATCAAAGAGGTAGGATTTTAATGTGTTTGGCTAATGAAGTTCTGAGGTCGTGTTTAGTTTCAAAAGAAATTTGCAATCAGAATTCGAAATAAATGACATCAAGCACGAAGATGATAAAAGGAATGTTTTCTCCAACTTGAAAATTGAAGAGGGAGGAAAGTTGTTCAAAGGTAATATAAAAAGGACCGCCAAAAGCCCAAAATACTAACATGTATTGCCTTGCTTGAGAATTGATTTTGCGACTCAATTAGACCGTGCACATAAATTCCCTCACAACTTCTTCGTAACCAGATTCATCCCTAAAGATGAACTCATTCCAGCCTAAGTTGGAGAGGAAAGCACGAATCTCTACATTGATGCCTAAAGTCTCCAATAGAAAGGTAGAAGGTATCTTATTAGGGAGGATGATCTTTGAAGAATTTGCTTTGTACCTTTTTTTCTCCTCCTTAGTGATGCCCTTCATTAGGTGGAGTGCCAAGGTACAGATGGTTGAGCCACAACCTTGCTTTTATCAGCTCTTGAGATCTTCTTGGGAGCCACTGCAGAAAATGAAGAGATTTGAAGATTTTGAGAGCTTTGGAAGGATAAGAGTTTTGAAGTATGATGAAGTAATGAGAATCACTATTTAGAGGGTTTATATAGCCATTGAAGGGGTGTACAAATGACTAGAAATGGATTTATGAAGAGTTGGAAACGGTTGGCAGTCAAATCACTTAATGGCTTGATAGTTACTCAAATTCACGTTCTCAAATTCCAAGAACGCTACCGTGATTTTCAAAAAATGTGAGTAACGAACAAATTTTCCTCAAGAATACGCGCTATAACGATCAAAAATTTGAATTTGTGACCAAAATTTATGGTGGAGCTTGATTCTCAGACTGTGATTTGATGTTTGATAGCCGAGTGGCTAGGACTTGTAATTTGTGACTGTGAAGAGAAGATAGCAACCACAAATTATGAGTCATCAAGGATAAGAATGAAAAAATAAGTTTTGAAAGAATCAAAATTGTGATTCACTTGGAATATGTCACAAAGAAAACACAAGACATATAATCAACAATCAACACACATGGCAATCATACATAAGATCAAAATTTTCACTTTAGGCTACTTCCATCAAGCATTTCCAATTCTCTCTTAATGAAGTTCAATCTTTCTTCATTGAGAGGTTTAGTGAAAATATCTGCAAGTTGATGATTTATGTCAATAAACTCTAACACAACATCACCCTTTTACATATGATCTCTAAGGAAATGACGTCTAATATCTATGTGTTTACTCCTAGAGTGTTGGATGGGATTCTTATAAAGATTGATAGCACTAGTGTTATCACATTTAATAAGAATATGATCAATCACTTTGCCAAAATCCTTCAATTGTTGTTTCATCTAAAAGACTTGGGTGTAACAATAACCCGTAGTAACATACTCGGTTTCTGCGGTAGATAAGGCAACCGACACTTGTTTTTTCCTAAACCAAGATACTAGGCATTCTCTTATAAATTGGCAAGTCCCATAAGTGTTTTTTCTATCTAATAAACTACCTGCATAATCTTCATCTGAATATCCTATGAGACTAAAGGATGAATCCCTAGGATACCATAACCTTAAGTGAATTGTGCCATGCAAATACTTAAAAATTCTCTTAATAGCATTTAAATGAGACTCTCTAGGAGAGGATTAGAACCTAGCACACATATATACACTAAATATGATATCCGGCCTAAAAGTAATAAGATAAAGTAGAGATCCAATCATACCTCGATATCTCTCTTCATCTACTGTCTTATCTGATTCATCTTTGTCTAGCTTGATCGTACCACTCACAGGGGTTTTAGCTCCTTTGCAACCATCCATGCCAAACTTCTTAAGAATCTCCCTTGTGTACTTTGCTTGGTTGATCCCCTTCTTTGGTTTGCTTGATATATAGATTGAGAAAGAATTTGAGCTCTCCCATCATGCTCATTTTGAATTCCTTAGTCATACACTTAGCAAAATTCTCACAAAGAAACTCATTAGTAGCACCAAAAATGATATCATCAACATAAATTTGTACAATTAGTGTGTCATGTTTGTGCTTTTTAACAAATAGTGTGGTGTCTACCTTTCCATTTTCAAAATCATTTTTCAAGAGAAATGAACTAAGCCTTTCATACCAAGCTCTTGGAGCTTGTTTCAATCCATATAAGGCTTTGTTCAATTTAAAAACATGATTTGGAAAATAATGTGACTCAAAACCAGGAGGTTGTTCAACATAGACTTCCTCCTCAATAATTTCATTCAAAAATGCCTTTTTTACATCCATTTTAAAAAGCTTAAAATTCATGTGACATGCAAAAGCTAAAAGTATCCCAATGGCCTTTAATCTTGCAACAGGGGTAAAAGTCTCATCATA
>CATIWR010054466.1:0-14035 GCA_949677035.1 Omphalea diandra | reverse complement strand
GTGATGTTGTGTTAGAATTCATTGACACTAATCATCAACTTGCAGATATTTTCACTAAACCTCTAAATGAAGAAAGGATGCACTTCATTAAGAGAGAATTGGGAATGCTTGATGGAAGCTCCCTCAAGTGAAAATTCTTGTTTGATCTTGTGTGATATGTGTGTATGATATGTTTGATTGATGATTGATATGGAAGGTTTTATTATTTATTTTTAGGAGATCACATGTTTTTTCAAAAATCTCATTGTTATCCTTCATGACTCACAATTCGCAGTCGTTATTCATTCTTCACGGTCGCAAATTACAAGTCAACTTTACCGGCTGTCAAATGTCAATTCGCGGTCACAAAATCACTCTCCACCACGAATTTTGTCAATTTTTCAAAATTATGACAATTGCGGCGTGCATTCCCGAGGAAAATTTGTCTATTACTCACATTTTTCAAAATTCGCATCGCAACTGAGGAAATCACAGACGCGAATTATAGTAACCTACTCATATTTATGAGATTTGATTGCCAACCCTTCATTTAATCAATTTATAGCTATTTGTTACCATTTTCACGCCCCTTAAAGCCTATAAACACCCCCCTTAAATAATGATTTCATCACAACTTCAATTTACAAACCTACAAATCTCCTAATATGTCAAATCTTCCCTCTATCTCTCAAGCATTTTTCATGGCACCAAAGAAAGCATCCACAGCAGACAAGGGCAAGGAAATAGCACAACCCTCTGCTCCTCCTTCTCTCCTTAACATGAAGGGAGTTACTCGGAAAGAAGAAGAGAGGTACAAAGCCAATCTTTCCAAAACCATCCTCCCTAATAAAATTCCATCTTCATTTCTAATTGAATCACTTGGCCTTGGCAACGAAATCCGAGCATTCTTGTCTAATCTTGGATGGAATGACTTTATCTTTCGTGCAAAACCCGAATATGAGGAAATCATTTGGGAGTTTATGTGCACGGTTCAATTGACCCGTAAAATGGAGTCTTCAACGGGGCAATATGGTATGACGTTTCAGGTGTTTGGTGATCCCTACTTCATCACTTTTGAGCAGTTGTCCAGCCTCCTCACTCTTCAAATCAATGAGCACATTCCTTTTGTTATTGCTGCTCTTGATGTAATATATTCCGAATTTTGGGCTGAGATCTCTATCGAGGCTAAGCACGACCCACGGTCTTCCTTGGCAAAGCATATCAAGACATTACCATTCTGGATTCTCCACTAAATAATCACGTTCTCCATCAATGCAAGGGGCGATGGGAATGAAAAAGTCTTACAGAAGGATCTTGCTTTTCTCTTTTGCCTAGTAAAGAACAAGCTTATCCAGACCGACAGGTATCTAATGGATTAATTGATTCACATGAGCACCAAGCCGAATAGTTAATTCTTACTTCCATCGCATGTCACCGTGATCTATAGCTTTGTGGGCGATCTAGACGAGGAGAAGGAAAAGCTTCTCACCAAAAAGTATCTGCCTTCCCAGAACTATTGGGATCTCACCTACCTTGTCAATGCCAAGGCGATACACCTTGACTCCTATGCCTATCTGCTAGGTGCTTATGGTACACAGCGACTGGAGAGCTCTTATGTATCCAAGAGGAAGCGCCTCCATCTTGAAGAGGTTCCTGCTTTGGGCCCTTCTACTCCTCCTCCACCAAAGCCAAATGCAAAAGCATCGCTCTCCACCATCAACAGCAAGCTTGATAAGCTTATGTGGATGATGAAAAGACGATCACTATTACTCTCCCACCTCCACATCGACATGGTGGATCTTTAAGAAAAGCTTGGAATTCCTCCCTGCCACCTACCCAACTTTATGAAATTTAATGATACACCAGATGGGGATCAAGGTGTGGAAGACGGAGATGAGGCTGAAGGTGGCCTTTAAGAGACTGCGGAAGACTTATCTGGATACAATAGTGATTCTCCAGCTTTTTAGTTTTTAGGTTTCTTTTAGTACTTTGTTTTTCTTTGTTTACCTTTTGTAATCAAACTTGTGATCTCATATTTAGTATATTTATAAAAGTTTGTTCTTTTTTTGCATCTCTTTATGTTAAGCGGTTACTTTTATCTTTATGATCAATGTTTGTTCTTTATATACTTTTGCTTCTTGTTCCTACTTATGCTTAAATTTCCCTTTAATTATCTTTTGTCTTATCTAATCTTTTTTATCTTGCCAAAGGGGGAGATAAAATAAGATAAGATACAAGTGAAAAATTATAGAATAAAGGGGGAGTAAGTGAGTGAGTACATAAGTTGTGGGGGAGCAACTACTAAGGAACAACTTAACTTTACAATCTTTGCTAAGTTAGGATTCAATTTTACTTTTTTGCACTTATCTTTCACTTTGGATCAATTTAGGTTGTCAAAATAAATAAAAAAAAGGAGATTGTTGGACTAATGTCTGTTTCGAGATCTATTGAGAAATCAAGAACGACATCTAAAGCATACCACTTATGGAAGGAAACATACAACTTATGGAAGCTTTGCTTCTAACTATTTGTTTCTTCCTTCAAGACACTTCAAATATCAAATATAGACATCTAAAACTCATCCAAAACAAAATATAGTCATGTCATTTAAATGTACATAGGCATACATTAAAAAAACATAAATAATGACATTAAGATAAGGCAACTATGCAACTATCCAACTCTTTATTCCTTCCTTCAAGACACTTCAAATTCCAAATCTAAAACTTATCTAAAGAAAATCATTATTATGTCATTTAATATATATTAGGCATATATTAAATAAATGCAAGTAACAACATAGTTATGTCTAAACCTTACATTGAAATAGTGTAGTCACACTCTAAATCTTAGTGTTGTTGAGTACTTCTTCCAAGTCACTAGAATTATCTTTATCATTTTTGCTTTTTATTATGATGCCATTTATAAATTCTTTTATTGTCTTCCCTAATAATCCTATAAACATTCTATTGTTGATATTTTAATATGTTGCCTTAGTATTTTTAGTAAAAATAACATGACTCAACGGTAGTAGGTCCTTTTGTTTGTGATGAAACTAGTTTTTTTTTTCTTTATTCTCCTGATCCATCATGTTCCTGTGGTATTGATTCTATGTATATAAAATGCCATACCCCTTATGTTGGATGGTGGAATCTACTAATTGATTAATGTTTGATAGTGGATAGTTACCCTTTAATATAGTAATGTTGAGGTTGGTGAAATATACACACATTCTCCATTTTCTATTAGTTTTCTTTACTAGGACCATTTTAAATAATCACTCTAAGTATTAAAGTTCTTTAATCATGCCTAATGCAATAGTCAACATACTTTTTGGATATTATCTCATACTTTTCAACATTATGATTTCTCTTATATTGTTTGATAAGATAAATATAGTTATTAATATTAAACTTACAAGTATTTATCCTTAGGTCAATACCTATAACATCATCTAACACTTAGGTGAAAATGGACATATACTTCTATAAGATTGAGCATATGGTTTCTTTTAACTTAGGTTGAGTGTCTATTTTGCACCTTGGACTCTTGCTAATAATAATAATGGCTTTTATTAAGTAGATAGCTCATGCTCGATCTCCCTTTATTGGGATGTCCATCATTGTCCCTATGGAACACATAATACTTCTTCTTATCCCTATTACTTGTGAATCTACTACTTGTAAGGGAGCCACTTTAATTTCCTTTTTGGTTTGATTTATAATAAAACCTCTTTTTCTTGGGATTGTAAACATTAGATTTTGGGACTCAAGTTATAAGCTTAGTGATGAGAAACTGCCAAAATTAATTCCCAAAGAAGTAAGAGAAGGGTGGTAAATGGAAGGAACTTAGGAGAAATGTTAGATCAAGCCCAAATGAAACCCATCATAAAAAAACAAGCCTAACTCAAAACAAACTAAGCAACCTATATACTTGGCTATATAGCTAAGTCTCCATCCTATAACAGAAAGAGGATTATAAAACAAGTGACTATTGACTTCCATATGGTCATTCAACCAACCTTAAGTTTGTACAACCAATTTCTTAATTGTATAGACAACTTGAAATTCTTAATTTTATAACATACCTTGATCTCATCTACTAAGAAATTGAGGATTGAGTGTAATCTAAACCTCACTTAGGTGCACTTTATTCTCCTTTATAAATACCCCTATATTTTATAAAAGAGGGAAGAGGCTTGTTACCCTAGTGTTTCTCTACCAAAATTATTATGCAAACTTGCTAACATATAAAAACCTAATCATTAAAACCATCCCATCAAGGATTCAAGGTAGAATTCATGCTTTTGAGACTTATTTTTACACTCTTCCATTGTATTTTGATTGATTATACAATACCATAATGCCTCTGAGGGCAAAGCATACTAAAAAAGCATCCAAGCCATTTGCATCTCTTCTTCTTCCTCCCTTTGTCTTTTCCTTTTAATTTTTTGCTAAAACTTAGTCCTATGTAGACCACTAAGTAGGCTATAACACCACTTATTGGTATATACATCTCACTTTGACTAACAAGTAGTTTATTTGATTGGTTCTTCTTCTCTACTCATCTCGACTTATTCCTTTGGGTTTAAGGATTCTTATGAGTTCCAATGGTAGGATAGGGATAGGTTTTTAACATTGTACCCCTATTCTTTGGAAATATGGAATAAAGACTAAGAAAGATGTGATATTTTCATGGTTTTAATGTAATGACATTTTATCTTAATTATTCTTTCTTCCTTTTTTATTGATGGGTTAGTGTTTATGCTACTTGGCAATATGATTAGGTAAGGGAATGCAATTACCCTAAGACCTCATTATCTCAATTTAATTTATTAAATAATTATGACGATTGGATATTTTGTGACTTTTCAACCTTTTTCCTATGAAAAGAGAAAGACTAACTCGCTAGCATGTTTATTCTCTCCACTTCTTATGGTATGAATTTGGTTAAGGTAGAGGACAGAGCATATAGCTCTATGACCCTTATTTTGTTTATTCCATGTTTAATTAATCATGAGTGATCTCTAGCCTTAAAATGCTTACTTTTCATCATTTTGACATCCTATTCTTATTAAATGTGTCTTTAGGATGTTCTAACTCCTTCAAAGCATTAGTAAAAAAGAACCCAATGATCCCATGAATCTAAATTAGTGATATTAATCCCATGCCCAAGGCTTTTATTGTAACAACCATTTTCATTTATAAAACTCATAGCATCCGTGTCTGAAAATACATATGCATAAAGGTTTTATTCATCATACATACACAATCAAACATGTAGTTAATGTACATATATGTTAACTAATGTCAAGACTAGTGACCATAACTAGTTCCTACCAAAATGTATGTACATGACACAAGGAGAGAGAGAGTTGGAATTCAGCTGACAACTTGTGGTCCATGTGTCATAATGCAAAACTCTATGCACCAAAGTGTCCAATCACTATTCTTCGGTATCTGAAAAATATAATTATGATTTGGTCAGTTGCGACTCAATGAATAAAAATAATAATCAGATTCTTATATCACAACCAATAATCAAATATCATCAAGATACATTACAAGTATAATGTTTGACTATGTAAGTGCAAGTGCAAGTGCAATAGATTAATTTTTCTCTTGACCATGCAAGGCAAACACTGCTCCCAAGAATTCATGTGATTCAATTAACATTTGATTTTGTTGGCCAGCATATAACAAGTGATTCATTTGATCAATAACATGTGCCAATGGGACCTATTGGTCAATCTTTCACGTCATTTGCAAGTGTTTGATAAGTCGGTCACAACATCCTTTTAATTCCATGTGCAAGTGCTCATTCACAAATGGTATACCAAGTAATCATTAGGAGCATATGATTCTCACTTGACTTGTATTCACATGTATAATGTAACAATTCAATCATATATACATGTAAGAGAACATAATCATATCATAAAATTATCACACACACACATTTAATCTAATTGTGGTTTTTACTCACCTTTTGATGTGACCAACCTTTATGGTTGGTTTGGTTCTCTCTCTAAGGCTTCCTCAAAGTTTTGAGATTCCAACATTTGATACATACATGGTTATAAGTATGTCAAAATGATTATGAATGCTTGGTATGCAACTATGGCATGATTCATGCAAGTGGACCTAGTGTTTATGCATATTTTCCTTATATGGCAGCCTAAGCTTGCTACACTCTCATAGAAAGAACTCTAGATATACTTATCCAAATGACTTTATTCTTTTTTTCAAACAAACTAGACACATAATGAGACAACATATCCAAATCTCAGGCCAATATCAGATACACAGAAAATGTGGTGAATTTTTAAATTTTTCCCTATTACAATGTCATCTCAGTTTGAGTAGGTCCTACATTCCTGAGTGTATCTCAAATTGTACAAATACATTTGCAATAATAATCTATCATCAGTTACAAAATATATAAATTAACATTTTTTATGTTTTACTTATTGTCTAATTCAGTCTATAAGGTCACCAAAATAAAGGACCAATCTTAGGGTGAGCAGGTTTGTAATATGTTAATAAACAGTCATGATGAAGGGACAATATCTCAACAACCATGCTGGATTTGGCAACAATATTTCATAGGTATATAGGTCAGACATAAATATATAATGTTTAGACCATCATCAAATTCTGAATCTATGGCCATCAAATTCTTTGAAAATAAAATTAAAGGAAAGGTAGGGTTTCATCCAGGTACAGGGTCAGTCCCAATCAATGAGTCATATCTCTTTCCACACAACAAATCAATTAAAACTGCTTTACAGATATTTATAGGAGATATAACCCTACAAATTTCATGTTTTATCTTTATCAAAATCATAACATAAGGCCATCAAAATATAAGAAAACTGAAAGACTGAGGTCATCTCAGTTGGTTGTGAACTAGCACTAATCAAGGAGCCATAACTCCTTACAGACATCAAATCAAGCAAATATGTTTCATATGCATTTATATGGGATATAAATCTACAACTTTTATATTTTTCACTTTCTCTAATTCCTCTTCTAAGATTATGAAATCGTGGGTAAAATATCATGCTCTAACAGCAAATCCAACATAAACAGCTATTGTTCTCTTAGATTTCAAATTCCATCCAAGAGCTCTACCTTAATTATTCCATAATTCTCACTAACCATGCATGATTAACATGTCGTGAGAGGTTAATTTCAGTTGAGAAGAAGATAAATTAACTTACCTATTGTCCCTAAATTAGAAAACCTTAGGACTCTTTCCTAGGCCGCCCACACTTCTTCTTCTTCTTCTTCTTCTTCTTCCTTTCTTTCTTTCTTCCTTAGCTCTCTCTTTCTCTCTCTCTTTCACTATAACACACATCTAACCCTTAATTTTGATCCTAATGGGTTAAAAATTCCACTTGTATGCCTATTGCAATAAGACAAAATCATTATGTTGCTTTCCTATTGGTTGGAAGTTTGCTTTCCTCTTTTAGTCCCTCTTCTTCACTCCTTAAGCACTTCCATCCATATGCTATTTCCTAGATGCTCCTTATACTTTGAAATAAGCTCTATAATACCATTATTTATGATGCTATAACAAGCATACAATATAAAACAATTTGTCATGCAACTATACAAACACTGCATATATGTTCAAGTGTGCCAAATACAACGGTGCAAGTGTCATTGTCGTGCTTCTACAATTCACATGTCTAAATGATTATTTATCTAATGCATATGTTCATGTGGGATTTCATATCATTTATGCAATGAATATGTTCATATGATAATGCCAATGAATGTGGATAAGGATGTTACATTTCTTCCCCTCTTATAAAGAATTTTGTCCTTAAAATTCAATACCTCTAAATAAATGTGGATATTGTCGTTTCATGTTCTCTTTGGTTTCTCATGTAGCCTCTTCTTATGAGTGGTTTCTCCATAACACCTTAACTAAAGGGATTTTTTGATTTTGTAACTATTTTGTCTTATAGCTGATGATTTCCACTGGTTCTTCAATGTAACTTACATCATCTGTAATTGTTATCAATGGATCCCTAAGTATATGTGTAGGATCAGATTGATACTTTTGGAGCATACTCATATGGAATACATCATGAATCTGAGCCATCTCTGGTGGTAGTGCTAGCTTATAAGCCAACAGACCGATTCTTTCTAAGATGTCATATGGTCCTATGTATCGAGGACTCAATTTCCCCTTCCTGCCAAATTAAATTATTCTTCTCATGGTGAAACTCGAAGGAACACTTTGTCTCCCACCTCATATTCCATTTCTCTTATGTGTTGGTCTACATAGCTATTTTCCCTGTCTTGTGCTGCTTTAAGTTTGCTCTCGATTACCTTCACCTTGTCTATAGTGTCTTGCATTAGTTCTAGCCCTTCTAAAATACGCATCCCTTCTTCATTCCAATAGTTTGGACTTTGACATTTTCTTCCATATAGTGTTTCATATGGTGCCATCTGTATACTGCTATGATAATGGTTATTATAAACAAATTCAATCAAGGCAATATATTCATCCCATGCACCTTTGAACTTTATCACACAAGCTCAAAACATGTCTTTAAATGTCTAAATTGTCCTTTCTGATTGCCCATCTGTCTGAGGATGAAAAGCAATACTGAAACTCAACTTAGTACCCAATGCCTGTTGCAAACTAACCTAAAATCGAGATGTAAATCTTGGATCTCTATCTGATACAATGGACACTAGAACGCCATGTAACCTGACAATTTCATCCACATATTTCTTAGCCAAGTACTTAAGGAACTATCCCACTGAATAGGCAAAAATTGAGCTGATTTAGTTAGTCTATCAATGATCACCAACATATCATCATTCTTCTTCAAAGTCCTTAGTAACCCATATACAAAGTTCATGGTTATTCTTTCCTATTTCCATACTGGAATCGTCAATGGTTTCAATTTTCTAGCTGGTGCTTGATGTTCCATTTTGATATGCTGACAAGTCAAACATGTTGAAACATAGGCTGCTACATCTTTCTTCATTTTAGGCTACCAAAAATGAGATCGCAGGGTATTGTACATTTTTGTCATTCCTGGATGCATGGCAAATAGAGCATTATGTGCTTCTTCTAGGATTTCTTTTTGCAAGTTGTTAACATTAGGCACACAAATACGTGAACCTAACATCAAGGCATCATTTTGAATATCAAAATCACCATGTCTCCTCTATTTTACCATTTCAATCATTTTATGTAACTTTGGATCCTTGCCCTGTGCTTCTTTAATTTGATCATGCAACATTGGTCTTACTTGAGAAGTAGTGATCAATACTCCATTCTTTTGTATGTTTAGTTCCATATTCATAGCTCGTAATTGAACTAAATATGACAATGAAAATACCTGTAAATGAGGTAAACAGCTTCTTGATTTCCTGCTCAAAGCATCAACAACCACATTTGCCTTCCCTGGGTGATACTCAATGGTACAATCATAATCCTTTAGTAGTTCTAACCACTGCCTCTATCTCATGTTTAATTCTTTTTGGCTCATCAAATACTTCAAGCTCTTATGATCTGGAAATATCTTAAAAGTTTCTCCATAAAAGTAGTGTCTCCATATTTTCAAAGCAAACATAATGGCAGCAAGTTCTAGGTCATGTACTAGATAAGATAATTTTTAAGGTTTTAATTGTCTAGATGCATATGCGATTACATTACCATGATCCATTCAAACACATCCCAAACCTTGATAAGAGGCATCACTATATACTACAAATCCTCTATTACCAATAGGAATGGCTAACACTAGAGTTGATGTCAATCTATCTTTTAATTCGTCAAAACTCTCCTAACATGCTTTAGACCACTAAAATAGTACATTTTTTTGAAGTAACTTAGTCAAAGAAGCAGCTATAATTGAAAATCCCTTGACAAATCGATGATAACACCCAGCTAGTCCTAAGAAACTTCAGACTTTTATAACATTCTTTTAGGTTTCCCATTTTACTATTGCTTTAATTTTGTTTAGATCCACCTCTATGCCTTTTTCAAAAACTAAATGTCTTAAAAATACCACATGGTCAATCCAGAACTCGCACTTGTTTAATTTAACAAATAGCCATTTTTCTCTCTCAAATTTTGCAACACAATCCTTAAATGTTGTTCTTGCTCCTTTCTGCTCCTTAAATACACTAATATGTCATCAATGAACACAATTACAAATTTTTCTAAGTAAGGCTAGAACACTTTGTTCATAAGAGCCATAAAAGCTGCTGGTGCATTAGTCAAACCAAATGGCGCCACCAAAAATTCATAATGCCCATGCCTGGTTCAAAAAGTTGTCTTTGGTACATATGAGTTTGAAATTTTGAGTTGATAATATCCTGATTTTAGGTCAATTTTAGAAAACACATGTGCTCCTTGTAACTGGTCAAATATATCATCTATCCTTGGTAAAGGATACTTGTTCTTCATAGTAACCCAATTTAACTACCTGTAATCAATACACAGCCTTATTGTCCCATCTTTCTTTTTTTTGAATAATACTAAAGCATCCCATGGTGACACACTAGGTATGATGAATCCCATTTCAAGTAGTTCCTACAATTAGGTCTTTAATTCTCTCAACTCAACTGAAGCCATCTTATAAGGTGGTATGGATATCAATGCAATTCCTAGGACTAGCTCAATTGTGAATTTTATCTCCCTATCAGGTGGCAAATCAGGTAAGTCAACTGGGAATACATCTGGAAACTCATTCACCACGAAAATATTCTCAAGTAATTCATTTGTTAACCTTGTGTCTACCACATGTGCCAAATAAGCCTCACAAACCACTTTTAATCATGCAAAAAGCCTTGATAGCAAAAACTAGACATATAGGTACAATTTGCCTTTCCCCTTGAAACATAACCCTTATATGATTTAGAGATTCCAGAACAACCTTCTTAGTAAAACAATTCACTATTACATGATATTTGGACCACCAATCCATACCTATTATCACATTAAATTCATGTAGTGGCAATAGTACTCGATCAACATTCAACTCAATGTCATCAATGTGAATCAGACAATCACGACATACCTTATCCATAATCATTACATCTCTCATAGGAGTGCTAACACATAAATCAAAACCTAAAGGTTTATGCTTATTACATAATTGTGATGCCATGTTCAATGAAATGAATGAATGTGTGGAGCCAAGATCAATTAATGCATTGATTTCTAAATCATGGAGAAAAAGTTTACCAGTGATTACTTATGGAGCAGTAACAGCTTCTTGCCTAATCATGGCAAATACTCTGGCCTATGTCGGGTGTATAGAACTCTGACCTTCTGATCTGATCATACCTTGGCCAATTGTGGTTGTTCTACCTCTGTCTCTGCCTTTACCAAATGATACAACTGTGGGCTCTGATGTAGCTTTGCCTCTGCCTCTACCACCTTCTGACATTCTAGATTTTTCACCTCTACCTTCTGACATTCTAGATTTTTCACCTCTAAGCATATGATCAAGAGACCTACAAAAGTAACACCCCCTAGTCAATTTTCTACATTCACCTATATGTTGTCTGCCACAATGTACACATGAGGGTCGTTGTTGCATAACTTGACCTTGACCTTTGCCTGCATAAGATGAAAGTCTTACTCCTCTGCCTTTATAGCTAGAGTAACCACCTCTAGCACTGAACTGTAATGCCATATAATCTCCACGTTTACCTTTCTTTCTGTTAAAATCCCCCATAAACTTAGTAGGCCCTCTTTTTACTCGTTGCTCCATCCTTTCTTTTTCTAATCTTTCCACCTTGATTGTAGTAGCTTTTAGTTTAGTATAACTTTCAAGATCTGCAGCTGTGATCTTACTTCTGATCTCATAGCTCAATCCCTCTTCAAATTTTCAACATTTGTCTTTATCAGTGACTACCATGAAGGATGCATAATGAGATAATTGATTGAATTTTATCTCATATTCATTTATAGTCATATGTCCCTACTTTAGGTTCAAAAAATCTCTTCTTTTATCATCTTTATATACTTCTGGCATGTAATTGTTATTGAACTCATGAAGAAAGTCATCCTATGTAAGCACTGGAGGCTGGGCATCACTCGCTAGAATTGTTTCCTATCAATCGTATGCATCCCCCTGTAATAGCAACACTGCATAATCAAACTTTTCTTATGGTGTGCATTTCATCAAGTTCAAAACTCTTTGTGTTCTTTTTAGCTATGTCTCTACCACTGATGGATCTGTGGTACTACTGAAGTCAATTGTACCCTATTTTTTGAATTTATCATACCTTCTCTCTCTTTGAATTTTTGTACCCTGCACTGTTGGTTCATCAATTCTATGTTATGGTTGACTATGAGATATGTGTTATGCATGAGAATGTGTAAGATATATAATTTTGTCAGTAGGTTGATCTCTTAATGGTTGGCATGATGCTTCTATGGAATGCAAATCAGATGACTCCTCTGTCCTTGGTGAGCCATGGGTACTACCATGACTACCTTCTGCTAATTCCCTATAGACATATAGTCATATGATAATGCAAAATAGTGCAAAAGTCATGTCATGTTCATATGTATGTCCATATGGAACCTATCCCCGCTTTGATACTAAAAACTGTAATAACCATTTTCATTTACAAAACTCAAAGCATTCATGTCCGAGAATACATATGCATAAAGGTTTTATTTATCATACATACACAATCAAACATGTATTTAATGTATATATATGTTAACTAATGTCAAGTCTAATGATAATAACTAGTTTCTATCAAAATGTATGTACGTGATAGAAAGAGAGAGAGAGAGCTGGAATTCAGCTGACGACCTGTGGTCTATGTGTCTCAATGCAAAACTCTAAGCACCAAAGTGTCCAATCCCTATTCTTCGGTATCTGAAAAATATAATTGTGATTTGGTGAGTCATGACTCAATGAATAAAAATGATAATCAAATTCTTATATCACAATCAACAATCAAATATCATCAGGATGCATTACAAGTATAACATTTGACTATGCAAGTGCAAGTGCAATAGATTAATTTCTGTCATGACCATACAAGGCAAACACTGTTCCCTGAAATTCATATGATTCAAGTGACATTTGATTTTGTTGGCCAACAGCTAACAAGTGCTTCATTTGATCAATAACATGGGCTAATGGGACGTATTGGTCTATCTTCCACGTGATTAATAACATATGCCAATGGGACCTATTGGTCCATCTTCCACGTGATTTTCAAGTGTTTGATAAGCAGTTCACAACATCCTTTTAGTTCCATGTGTAAGTGCTCATTCACAAATGGTATACCAAGTAATCATTAAGAGCATATGATTCTTAGTTGACTTGCATGTAAAATGTAACAATTCAATCATATATACATGTAATAGAGTATAATTATATCATAAAATTATCACACACACACATTGAATCTAATTATGGTTTTTACTCACCTTTTGATGTGACCAACCTTTATGGTAGATTTGGTTCTCTCTCTAGGGCTTCCTTAAAGTTTTGAGA
Organism: Omphalea diandra; assembly: GCA_949677035.1. NCBI lineage: Eukaryota > Viridiplantae > Streptophyta > Magnoliopsida > Malpighiales > Euphorbiaceae > Omphalea > Omphalea diandra. Next base: position 555 of record CATIWR010054466.1, on the reverse strand, counting down.
TCCTAACATTTGATACATACATGGCTATAAGTATGTCAAAATGATTATGAATGTTTGGTACCCAATTATGGCATGATTCATGCAAGTGGACCAAGGCTTTATGCATATTTTGCTTATATGGTAGTTTGAACTTGCTACACTCTCATAGCAGTAAATATAGATATACTTATCTAAATGACTTTATTATTTTTTTCAAACAAACTAGACACATAATGAGACAACATATTTAAATCTCATGCCAATATCAGACACACAAAAAATGTGGTGAATTTTTAAATTTTCCCTATTGTAATGTCATCTCAGTCTGAGTAGGTCTTACATTCTTGGGCGTATCTTAAATTGTACAAATCCAATTGCAATAATAATCTGCCATTAGTTACAAAACATATACATTAACATTTTCCATGTTTTACACATTGTCTAATTCTGTAACATCCCTAGTCACATTCATTAGCATTATCACATGAGCATATGCATTAGATAAATAATCATTTAGAAGTACCATTGCATTTGGGGACATTGGAACATATATGTAGTGTTTGTATAGTTGTATGG
>CATIWR010054460.1:0-52519 GCA_949677035.1 Omphalea diandra | reverse complement strand
TTGTCAACATGTTACAAACCTGCTTACCCTGAGATTGGTCCTTTGTTTTGGTGACTTTATAGACTGAATTAGACAATGAGTAAAACATGAAAAATATTCCTTTATATGTTTTGTAACTGGGGATAGATTATTATTACAACTGGATTGGTATAATTTGAGATACACCCAAGAAGGTAAGACCTACTCAGATTGAGATGACATTGCAATAAGGCAAAATTCAAAAATTCACCAAATTTTCTATGTGTCTGATATTGGCTTAAAATTTGAATAAATTGTATCATTATGTGTCCAGTTTATTTGAAAAAAAGAATCAAGTAATTTGAATGAGTATATCTAGAGTTATTGTTGTGAGAGTATAGCAAGCTCAGTCTGCCATATAAGGAAAATATGCATAAATACTAGGTTCATTTCATGAATCTTGTCATAGTTGCATAACAAAATGAAAATCTTGCTTTATCATCATGAATTGAATTGGCGTATTAAAATAGGTCTTCGAGGCATTGAGGATAATAGTGAGAATAAGTCGGGACCATCCACGACTAAATAAGCTTGAAGGATGAGGTAAGTAAATAGCTAATGGTACTATATGTGTGATGGGTTAAATGTCATATATTTCAATGGAATGAAATGTTGTTTAATGTGATGATATTGTGGTATACATAGATGAAAGATTGTTATATTCTTGATTTATTTATTTCCATGAGATGTTGATAAATTATGACTGGGGAATGAGAGTATGTGGTGATATGATCTTCCAAAGTTACGGGTGTTATTATTAGTCATTATATTGCTGAAATTTTGTTGGATTTATAGTTGATTGGTTGAAAGGCTAATACTTGATATTGTTGGCAAACAATAATATTCGATAGCCTGTGTGGCAATAAAATGTGATAGCCTATGTGGCGATAATATTTGATAGCTCATGTGACGATAATATTTGATAGCCCATGTGGCGATAATAGTTGATAGCCAATGTAGCGATAATATTTGATAGCATATGTGGCGATAATATTTGATGGCCCATGTGGCGATAATTTGATAACCCATGTAGCGATAATATTTGATAGCCTATGTGGTGATAATATTTGATAGCCAGTGTAGCAATGAGATGACAGCCTGTGTGGCAATGAGATAATAGCCTGTGTGACAATGATATAATAGTCTGTGTGGCAATGATATAATAGCCTGTGTGGCCATGATATAATAGTCTGTGTGGCAAAAACATTTGATAGTCTGTGTGACAATGATATAATAGCATGTGTGGCAAAAACATTTGATAGACTGTGTGGCAAAAACATTTGATAGCCTGTGTGGTAATGCTATAATAGTATGTTTGGCAAGAACTTTTGATAGTCTATGTGGCAATGAGATTTATAGTCTGTGTGGTAACAATATATATATAGCCTATGTGGCAACTAAAAAAGAAAGTTTTTGTGGCAATGATATCTATAGTGTATGTGGCAACAATTTATGACATTACGTGTGGCAATAACCTTTGATAGCCTATGTGACATTTAAGAGGAAAAACTCTTTATTTCGTACAATAATATGATGATGAGTTATTTATGTTTAAATATTACGTTATTTGAGATTGAAGTATCGTTATGCATTTTCTTACTGAGTATGCAAACTCACTCTTTTGTATGAAATATTATTTCAGGAAGAGTAGACTAAAGATTGCATTCAGTATACTTTTCGAAGTCGCTGTCTAGCAATGTAATCGAGGTTGGGCCAGTATGCAGTCAGTTAGTATTTTAGTTTGATTATTTATGTATGTTTTGTTATAAATAATTACTAAGTGGTGAACAAGAGACATAATGAAAAAAAAATTTTTTTTATCAGGTCTTTTAAATGACAATGGATAGACTTAGAGAGAAATTTAAATGATTATTAAATGGGATGTGACACCCATGATCAGAACGCATTATTTCATTAAATGTTATACGTGTAACTTGTGTATATTAATTATTGATTATATGTACATTTAGTACTGTACTATGTGTACATTGATATTGATATGCATGTATATTAGTGTTGAACTGAATGTAAATTAATGTTAAACCGCATGTACATTGAAATCTGTAAATAGATCAATGAAATGAACAATGCAATTTAAAATTAATTGACCAATGTACATGCAAGAACAATACGTATTAACAAAGCTTTTTAGAATTTGTTACATTTTGCTAGAAAACAATTCAAAACTAATATACTTTTCATTAATTTATTTTATGGATTCTAATATACATACAATTCAACATTAATGTACATACAGTTAAAAATTAATGTACATGCAGTTCAAAACTAATATATATGCACTTAAATAACAATTCAGTTTAAAACTAATGTACCAATATACATGCAGGAATCATGTATATCACTAAAGTTTTTTAGAATTTATTACATTATTACTAAAATACCAATTCAAAATTACTGTACTTTTTATTAATTTATTTTATAAATTTTAATATATATGCAGTAAAAAATTAATGTATATACAATTTAGTACTAATATATATGTAGTTCAAAAATAATGTACATGCAGTTAAGGAATAATGCATTTCAAAACTAATGGTTTAACATACATATAAGAACAATTTATATCAATAAAGTTTTTAAGAGTTTTGTATATTATTGGTAGAGTATCAATTAAAAACTAATGTACTTTTCATTAATTTATTTTATGAATTTCTATGTACTTGCAGTTCAACATTAATATATACATAGTTAAAACCAATATACATTCAATTCAATACCAATATATATGTTGTTATGTTTTTTTTTTTAAAAAAAAATGTCACATGTGATATTTAAATGAAACAATGCGTATTGATCTAAATTTATATTGCATCAAGGATCTGAGTTCATGATACACGTATTGCCACTCAATGTTAATGGTTGAATGACATTTTATATTGAAGTTGACATCTCTAGTTGGATTTTATGACCAAATTTGAAGAATAAAGATTATATTGTATAGTAACTTAATATTTAGTTTCATTTTAATTTAAAATTTATTTCATTTGTAAATAATTTTTTTATAAAATTTATTTTCAAATGAATTTTTATGTTTAATATACTACAAAATGAAAATAAATTTCTTTTAAATAAAATAAATTTTGTGTTTGATTTAAATATGAAATTTAATAAAATATTATATTTTACAAATACCTTTATATTATTTTTTAAAATTTTTATAAACATAAAAAATAGCAAAAAAAAGAAAGTAAAGAGATGATGAAAAAAGAGGAGAAAGAGTGAGAGAAATAAAGAAAAAGTAAAGTGAAAAAAATGAAAAAAAATTTACAACTTTAGAATTAATTTACAAAATTTATCAAATTTAATTGAATTTATTTAACTATAATCAATTTCAAAGATTTAATAAATTGAATTTCAAATGAATTTTCATTTATATCAAATACATAAAATATAGATTTATAAATGAATTTTATAAAAAATTATAAAATTTATTTATACCAAACACATTATTCAAAATGAATAAAATAAATTATCACTATTAAAGTTGTATAAGTACATAAATTAAATGTTGGAAGTCTATACAATGCATATTATTTTCTCGACTTAAGAGAAAGCCAGATGAAGTGAACCATCTGAGCTATATATTAGTAGAAGCCTCGAACCCAAGTCGAGATGCCCTTCAACTTGATTCAATCACACTGACCCAGTGGCCATAAATATCCCATCAAAAACCATGAGATAAACTTTGCCTCATTTAAAAATTCTATTGAAGGAACTTCACCTCATATTTAGGCATTGTGTAATGTGTACAACAAGACGTGTAAAATTGTAACCAATTCATTTACCAAAAGCTAGAGTCATGTAAAGAGGGAACTATATGATAACACACATATCAACAACCACTAAAATAACCACTTTGCTAGTAAACAACTGCTCATCCCAAAGGGCTACTAAACCATTGAAATCTCAGTCATGTGCTTGCATTTCCAAAATATAAAACAAACCAATTGTCCAATTCTATGGCACATCGCAAACAAATTAAATATTAGCTTGTAAATCTTGCAATTCTGTTGCAAAATTGTTCTGCCCTGAAAATGAACATGCAAGACACTTGGATATAAACTATGACGCTCTAACCTTTCAAATTAGTGAACCATCTAAAGAAAAATTAGGAAAATGAGTGGACCATCAATGAAAGTGTATGCAAAGAAGAACTAAGGTTCATATCAGATGTATGGAATTGTGAACATAAATGAGAATCTAGCCATAAACATTCAAAACCCTGAGAAATGCATAAAACTGGAGATTAAAACGACAATGCCAAAGCTTACCCAATAACTAGTTCTATTGGTTGCATGGTCTAGTGATAGATAAAAATGACAAAATATTATTTTTAACAAATTACTGCTTATTTTCTTCTCAAAATAGAATGCCGGTATCATTACACCCTGTTTTGTTCACAAAAGATGGAATATAATTTCAAGTTTTCTTATCGTGAAAACCAGTTTTTTACAACTGGGACTGATTAGTGAATTGATAAGCTGAACACAATCACTATGGTTCAACTAATTCAACAAAAAAATGAAATTGAAAAAAAAACCTTTAAAATAGCTCTAGAAATAGAAAACATTTAAAAAATAGAAATACATTTATAGTAATGAAAATAAAAAAATAATTTTGAAAACTGATATGAAATTAACCAAACCGGTCAGTGGTCTAGTTCCCAGTTTAATTGGTCCAACTAACCAGTCCAGACCAGCTTTCAAAACAATGGTGAAAAAAAATAATGGAATTTAGAAAGTAACACGTTAATGTCTAACAAAATACAGAATATAAAAAGCAAGCACATAATATTTCCAGTTCCTAAAATCTTCACTTGTTTTTGGTCCGTAATATTATGTGAATATTTCAGCAGCTCTTTCCAACTCTCCTTCAATGAGGATCTTTACTTGTTCTAAAACACTAGATTTGACTGGACAACTCAAATTTCCATGAGCCCACACTTCAGTCAACCATGCATTCCTTTGCTCTAAGGTTATTCAAAACATTTTTCCTTTATATTTGTCAAGATATATACAAACTGCATGACAGCAAAGGCCATAGACAAATTGTAATGACAAGGCACATAATATCCACCAAGAAAAGCACAGTTGAGAGCTTCCAAATTCTTGGCTGTCAAAATTTGTCAATCCTGCTTGACCTCGCTCTCAAAAGTATTCCATCATGATAGAATTCTGAAGTTATATCTGGACAAAAATTTTGGAAAACATTTAATTCAAGCATAAAAACTATTGGAAAGGCAAAAACACCATAGCATCTCCACAAGCATCTCACCACTCTCCTTAAGTACAGTCATAAGGCAGATATATAACTTTATTTTCTATATAATATTCCATGGATATACACTGCAAAGACAAATTGGCTAGCAGGAACTGAAAGAACTGTACGCGATGAACAGCAAGAAAAGTCATGCATTAATGAAAGGAATGTATAACTATAACGAAATACCAGAAACTAGACAGCATGATGGGAAAACAAGGTATAAGTAGTAAGCACCTTCCAGGAGTCAAAGTTGCATTACATGTAAGCTTCTAAAAGGCAAGGTTACCGTTTTACATCATTGTTATTGAACAATAATAGCAGGAAAACTCAGCATGCTAGAGCAATCTTTGTATTGACAGAAATAACTGTGTCAGAAGGTTAAATTTCTTTTTTTTTAAAAAAAAACATGTGAAGTGCAAAGAAGCATCAGTCCAATTGATAAGTAATGTGAAATATCAGTACAAGAGATCATAGACTTGATGATGCCATGTTTTCTAGCTGAATTTTTATGGGCATTTACCAGAGTGCCTGTAAGTAGAGTGGCTGTTACATGCATGTATAGGAAGGGTAAGGAGAAGTCTTCAACAGAATATATTAAAGTGGCTAACACACTGATAAAAATAGTGAACATGTAGTTGTGCTAATTTATTTTGAAACTATATGCATTAAATTTGAGACAGACAAGTACTTAAATCTCTCTGAGCAAGCTTTGTACGGACAAAATCTCTTGATGTCAACAATCTGTCATAATCGATGCTTTACGATTGCTGATCCTGCTAAACAATGTTCAACCTATCTGTCCAAGGTTTATTTCGCACTAGACAAAGTGTTCTATTAAGTTGACACAAACAAATGTTATGTCTTCACTTCCATTTGTTTTGGTCTATTTTCTGTTATCAGCAATCCAAGACCATCCTTCCTACCTGCTCCCATATAAGACTTGTGCTTATTTTGATACAATGGATTGGATGTCAACACTTGTAATTCAGAATTCCCACTGATCTCTAAAACTTCAGGCAATCCATTAATGCACCCTTTCGACATACCCACATCAATCCTGATTGCCCTATTGTTACAAACTCCATTAATTCCAGCTTCCTGAATGGTATGCCCCATAATCATTCTCTTCACACCAGGTATCGTAGCAAGAACATGTTCCAAAGCTGTACAATCACAGTTCTTCGCCTCCTCATCAGAAAACTTCCTCAACCAAACCACTGCATTCCGACCTCTGCAATACCGTGGCGCAGACTTTCCCATGAACCCACTAATCCAATCGCTAACCTCTTTATTCATTCTCTCCAAACCATACTCAACATGTTCGGCTAACAATCCGCCATGAACAAAAACCGAATCCCCAACAACCACCGCAGTCAAATTCCTAGAAAAGAATCTCTTTGCTATAGGACCATCAGGTCTCAATGCAGCTATCCTAGCTCTCATACCATGAAAAAACTCCTTTTTAACTCCTCGAAAAGCTGAAGGAATCCCATCAAAGATAAACTTCTGCTTCTCCATTCCCACACATAAGGACTTCATCTTTTCACCTATGCAATACCAATAAGCCCAATCCTTAAACTCCTCTAACCCTAACTTAGTCGCATACCTAAAATCACCTTCCACATTCATAATCTCATGGTTCCCATTCATAGTAATAAAATTACCTCCACTTTTCGCCGCTTCTCGTTTCAATTTCTCCAGAAAGTAAAGAACTTTGATCTCCTCACCTCCTCTATCAAGCACATCACCAATCTGCACAACCGTGGCGGACCCACCGGACCACCGATCAGAACCGTCAATCAAACCTGCCAACCTCAGCGCTTGTTTAGACTTTTCTAAATCGCCGTGCAGGTCCCCGATTGCAACCAGACGGTTAGGAGTCGGGTAACGGGTCTGCTGACAATCTGGAGAACTAGGGTTTGTGGGAGGGGGCAAGAACAGGCCGCCGCTAACAGAAAAATCAACGAATGTGTCAACAAAGGAAGAAAGGAGAGTTGGGACTTGGTTGCAATCTTTGCCTTCTTCCATTTGGGTTTCTATTTTAAAAAGAATGTGGATTTTGATGATTTCTTTTAATAGCTGCAGACGAAGAGAGAACCCTAATCCACGGGTAAACGAGAGGAAAACATGCGACATCTAAATGGGTCGGGTTTTGGACTGTCAACCCGACCCGTCGCAGACGGCTAAAACCCCATAAAAACCCTTAATTAGTTTTTATTTTAGGGTACAAAAACCCTATATATTGTTGCATGTCCAAGGCAAATACTATCGCCAAAGTAAGAACTTCTTAAAATAAAAAAAAATTAGGCGGATTAGGAATTCAATCGAGGTACGAAATGGATCACATAGCGGCACTTGAACAGAAAATGGTATCGGAGAGATTGAGAAGGAAGCTTGACGAAGTAAATACAGCAGCACAGACCCATCTCTCTCCCATCCAAGACCATGTCAATTTCACACTTCAGGTCTACTTTTGTTATCGATTGGCCCTTTTCTTTTTTTGTTTTCCCCGAACATTGGTATTCTTCAATTGTTTTAATTGTTATATGGGGTTGAGGTTAGATTTTGTTAAAACTTTAATGGAGAAAAGATTAAAACTTTTTTGTTTCTTTCAAATTTGTATGAAGTTTCTGTACAAGCAAATGTGATGATTAATGATTGTCTTGAGTTGAGTGTTGTTTGAAACGTGATTTGTTGCAGCAAGCATACTTCAAATGTGCATATGAATGCTTTGATAGGAGAAGAAAGCAAGAAGAAATTGGGAATTGTGTTGAAAATTGCAGTGTCCCAGTTGTTAATGCTCAACATCTATTTGAGAACGAGATGGCCAAGTTTCAAGTAAATTCATTCATCCTCTTTTTTTGAATTTATTATTTGAGGTTTTCGCTCATATATTTGATTGTTCCTTTACGAAAGAATCATTCCACGAATCTACCACTTTGTTTAAGGAAATCAAACACCTTCAAGTATGGAAAAATATTTCATCTCCTTCGTAACCCCATCCATTTTTCCTTCTTGTGAACAACGCAGAAAATGATAAAAGAATATGAAAAAGAAAAAAAAAAAATACTAACACACGGATGAGTTACTGTTTGCTAAATGTGTTGTTTCTCTGAGTTAGGTAGCCCAAATATAATGCAGTTAGAGGTGGGGTAGGGATTTAACAGAGATCACAAAAAGGAAGTTCTACTGATCTTCCCCCTTCTTTGTAGAATACCTGTAGTGAGAATTTTATCAAATTTTTTTGCACATTCACAGCAAAAGTATTATTATTATTTCTGTCCTGCTGGTTTCTTGATCTTGTGGATTATAATCTATGCTGCTGTTTTTCTTGCCATGATTTTATCAGATTTTCTTTTCTTCTTTATTTGTTGCTCCAAAATTCTCTCCACAAATCCTTTGTTTCTTTTGGCTGTTGTTGGGTTCTTTTTATTGTGTTGAGTTCCTTTTTTTGCCATGCTTTGGTCGGTTTTTATTTTTTTCTCCTCTTAGAAATCTTTTTTTCTATATGAATGTAAAGTAGATATTGTGAAAATGGATAATAAATGACATATATACCTCTGCTTGTAATCTACATCCATCACACTGTAAATAACATTTGCGTCACTAATTATTAAAAATATAATATTTACCTTAGTAATCTTTATATATATATATAGGATTTAAATTGCAGTCGCGGTCACAATAGCATTGTATATGTGTTAGTATGTCGCGGCTAAAGTATAATGGTCATGGTCGATGTTGCTGTAATCTTTTTAAAAAATTCACTATATAACTAAAATTAATATACATTTAAAATCCTTGCATATAAATTAGTTTGTAGCACATACATATAAAAAAATTTTTATAAATTAATTATTTTATTTATTTAAATATGATTTATTTTCATTGAAGACTACTTAATATAATTAGAATAAATGATTATAAAATTATGGACACTTCAAAGATTTAGAAAATGGTATGAGATTATCGTTTTAAAAAAGTCATTAAAAAATATAAAGTCAATATTTTGTAGGGATAGACTTCTTTGGAAACAAGCACATCAATACTCTTAAAGAGTTCATTTGTTAGTAGCTTACTTTAGTTCTAATTAAAATAAAAAAGCAACTAAACATCTGAAACTAAACAAAAACAGAAAAGAAATGAACAAACCTAAACAAACAATGCCAATTTCAAATCTTCTCAATATCCACCAAGCACCAACAGAGCCAAAGAAGAAAGACATCTCTTCTCTACATGCAAGAAGTTCTTTCAAAACGATTATTTATAGAGCTGAAGAAGGAAAATCAGGTCATACTATGTTTTGTTCTTCTTCGTTTTATTTCCCTTTGTCTATTTGCTTCTTTTCTAAGAATGGTTTCAATTTTCAAAATTATTAGGTGCTTTCTTTTCTTTTCCGTTTGATTTGAAGTTTTGGTGGTACAACATTCACTATTTTTTGGAATTTTCTTTCCATTTTCTGTTTTCTTTTGATTTTCCTTGTCATCGCACCGATTTCCTTTTGATTTTCCTTCCAATCACGCTATAAATTGCTATTTCACTCATTTGGTCACAGAATCGGACAATTCATTTGTGATTTTGAAAACACTCCTAAATAATGGATAATATCGAATAAGAGATCTCAATTTCCATTATGTATTGTTCGACACGATACGTAACGGACAATATTTAAAACTAACTCTCTCTCTCTCTCTCTCTCTCTCTCTCTATATATATATATATATATATTCTCATAATTTTTTTAATTTTTATGTTTCTCTCGCATTTTGTTTCCTATAATTTTAGAAAATATTATTTTTCTATGTCCGTTTCCATGCTATGTAGATAATAGCTAATAATTAAACTATTTATTTATTACTAGTAAATTAATCATAAACATTGACTATACTTTGCATTGTAATAATTAATAAATAAATTTTTTTTTAATTATTACTTGTTTATTTTGGTTTGTAAATGATTAAAAGTGAAAAATAAAATTTTATTTTATTTTGCTCATTGAGGATTAGAAATGAGAAGTTTAATTTTTAAGGTATGAGAAATTAGAGATTAAAACTTGAAGTAACTGAATACCTAAAACTGATATAACTGAACCTAATCGACTCAAAAGAACTGAATAATTGAACCAAATTGAACTATATGAAATTGATATGGAACTGAAAATTTTGGATGATACTGGTTTTTAAATTTTAAAATCTTTGAATTTTGCTTTTGCAGATTTAGATCAAACGTACTCTCTCCTAGTTTGTAGTAACCTTTGGTTTAACGAGTAATACATGCTAGCTGTGAAGGTACTTCATGGATTTGCAGAAAAAATGAGTTGTTTGTTTATGATTCAAGTTTAATTCTAATTCCATTTTAGTTTAATCAAATATTTACTTTATTAAAGAGACTATAATAATAATAATAAGAAGAAGAAGAAGAAGAAAAAGAAGAATGCAACAACAATAACAACAACAACAACAACAATAATAATAATAATAAACAACTATGAAACCTGAGTGTGGGAGAAAGGAAGACCTTATTGCACTGCCAGCTAAAGGCCGAAAGAAAAAAGAAAAGGGAACATTATTATTTCAACTCTCAGTTTTGACCTAATTTATGGTTTCTCTCCTTCATTTTGACGTGATGATTAAAATCTCTCCAACCTATTGTTCCGTTAAACAGAATAGTTTTTCTAAATTTTCTGTCAGATGATAATAAAATGTCATTTTTACTCTTCATCCAAAGTCAACACATTCATCACCATTATCTTCATCGTAAGGTATTTTAAGTAGTGATCCATAGACTAATGTCCTACCACTACACGCTACTTTTTGCCAGTTTTCATAACCTATGATGAAGACAGTAAGTCATCCTCCTCAAACAAGCAACTACCACTAGTCAACAACAGGCAGCCTACAGCTCAACAAAGCAGTATGCCCCAAATTTAGGGTGATCAAGAAGGTATCTTGTTGATTAAAGATTAATACTCTAAAAAATTTGCAAGAAACAGGAGAGTGACAAAGAAATTCAAATTCAAAATTAATTTGTTAGAGATTACTTATATGGTTTTGAAAAATAGGAGGAAGAATCTTCCGTTATCTATTGCAGTGATATTAAATTATCTAATACTCCATTGGTATTGTCCTAAGACCTGGTTTACTCTTAAAGGAAAGGAAGGAAAACCAAAATTCAAGAACATAGGTTAGTCCACAAATTGCAGATAGCAAACTAAAGCATGATCAACAAAATCTCAAAACTTTGCTAGACTAAAACATATAATTATTGTTTTCAGAATCAACAATAACAACCCTTGATTTAAAAATCGCATAGAATAAAAAGAAAAAGGAAGAAAAACCACCCATCCATCAAAATCTAAGAGGGACAAAGAAAGGTAATTGATTTCAGATGCTGAAACTGTAGCCATCATATTCTCACTGTTGATGTCACTTATGTTGCAGAGGAAGAAGATGGCGCGACAGTGGTGATGGGGAACAAAACATCACAATCTATCATTTTGCAAAAACAATAAAGAAAGAGCTTAAATGTCCTTTTACTATAGCAATGGTATCATAGGGAATGCAATTAAAAATTATATTTTGACTGTCAAAATAATATCTGACTAATGATATTGGTAAAAAAAAATGACTAATGATATTTGTCAAATAAAAATCTTAACAGGACTAGTCTTTTTAACAGAACAGTAGGTTAGGAAATTTTAATCGTTTTGTCAAAATGGAGGTAAAAAACCCTGAATTAGGTCAAAATTGAAGGACAAAATAGTAATTTTTTGAAAGAAAAAAATGCTAAATATGTTTTTTTTAAACTGAACTCTTAAGTGGAGTTTATTGTACTTTTCTTCTGGAAATTAGAACATAAAAATGGCATTGTGTTCTCTCTTTTCAACTCCTTTCATTTTTTTATTTAATCAAAGCATGTTTAAGTTGGTGAATTAGTATTTGTTGGAATATGTTTGATGAAATCACTAAATTGGGAGGCTGGAGGGCATATGCCATATTTTTCATATGCTGTAAGGTGACGCCAACAACCACAACATTCAAGTGTGTGGCAGTTGTGCTTTAGAAAGTTCAAGTTTTGTCTTTGATAGAAGGAAAAAGATGGTGCTTCTGCTTGAAAACAAATTTCATGTTCCTTTTTTTTTTTTTTTTTTTTTTTTCTTAGAAGTACTTATTTAGTACAAACCATGTCAGAAGCAAAAAGAACCAGAAGCTTCAAACCAAACTGCTTATTGTTAGTTTTCTTGGCAACAACACTTCCTGATTATTGGAGTATCATCGCTCCAGGAGTTATGAGACCAAGTAATGGTACCATCTATCCTTTCTGCTGTTTTGCTCTATTGCCAGTATAGATTTAGTTTATTGACTTGGACCTGGGAGTTCCATGAGGGATCACCCTTGTTGTGAGGCTTCAACTTTTTATCTTCGGAAAGTGTGTGGCTCTATTGTCTTTTTTATTTCATTGTACAATGCTGCATCTATGTTTTGTGCGCGTGCACATGTGTGTGTGTCAGAAGAAGTCCTATCAGGCTGATGTCTCAGAAGATGAAGTACATTGTTGTCGAATTATATTAAGGAATTTGATGAGCATGAGAAGCTTCTACTACAATGTGATTTAGTGGCTTTCATTTTATTGGTGATAATGGTTTTTTTTTTTTTGCTCAAGCTCCTGGACGCATAGAACTCTATAAGAGGGTGACCTACTGATCTGGGCGATAGAGCAAACTCTGACTGAAATTATGTCTGTACAAGAGAGTCTTTGAGAATACTTGGTTACTGCTCTGGTAGATACAATAAATAATGTCTCATTAACAGTTGCAAACTTGTACTATGTACATCACTAATACAATACATGCTAAGCAATCATGTTGTGCAAAGCAAGGAGCCCTTTATGGTGTTCCCTACAACCCAAGAGGCTGGAGATATCCCATGTCAATATGTTTCTCTGGCTTCTCTCTTTTTTCAATTTAATTTTTGAATCTCTAGGAAGAGAGATGAAGAGTGACAGGAATACCCTGCAGTGAGATCAGAGTGCGTGGAACAAAATGTCTTCTTGCCTAGGAGTGAGGCCTATTTGCTGGTAACATGTGGATGGGCATTGAAATGAGAAAACAAAACATGAAATCGGGTTGGCATGAAAGTGCCACGAGTTAAATGGCTGTACTTTTCATTTTCTTGAACTTTAATAATCTTCAAGTCTTCATGCATTCTGCTTGCCATGGACTGTGCTTTCCATGCTTTCCATGTATAGCATTCCTTTCTTACATTTGAATCATCTGTAATTGTTGATCAGTCATTTAATGTAGACCCATGTTGGTCTAAGAAAAGAAAACTGAAATTCTGAGGATTTTCATGTTTGTCACATACATAAAAATTCAGGTTTGTTGAGTGCCAAATTTATTTATGGATTTTTTATTTTTTTTAGATACAGTTAGTGTTAGACATAAACAATATGTGTTCTTTATTGTGCTCTTGTTGTGATATTTTATCCCCATACCTATATCTCAAAATTTGCTAATCAGACTAGTGCATTGCCTCCTACTGATATCAACTGTTTATTATTATTATTATGCAGGAAAGGTTGAATAGGTCTCTGATGGTCTGCCAAGACAAATTTGAGGCAGCTAAGCTCCAACAGATTGGATCTGATGCTGTGAATTCTCTGGAGTCCTGCGTTGACCAGGCGATACAGGACAACCTCAATTCTCTGCCACATCTGGTTGGGAGAATGAAAGCATCTCTTTCTATCAGTGATTCAACCTAATGAGTGTTGTCACAATATTGTTCAACCTTTTTGTAGTCACTAAATTCCAGGATAAGTTTAAAAAATTAGCAGATCATAGAGACGTGCTGTGCCTTTGGAGGCTGGGAGAGATAAAAGAGGCCATGAATGTGACTGTATCTTAATTGATGCTTTCAAAATTGATACGAACTTTTGCTTTCACTGCAAGATTAATAGCTTTTTGTTTCATTTGAGTAGATTATTTTGGAATAACAAAAGAATACTTGTCTTATCCTGTGATTTTGACTCCTATTTTGATATTAAATGGTTCTGTACCATTCTGAGATTATCCTTTCTCAGGATTTAATATTTTCAAACAAAGTGATGGTGCAGGTGCAGCCCATATCTGGTCACTAATAAAAGATTTCAAGAACTAGCACAATATCTTGTTGCTTTTTTTCTTCTTTCTGTTCGGTGATTTTTAGATTCACCAAAGTTTAGATCCATATATATGACGTTCAGAATCCTGCTTCCATGGGTACGTATGCAGCTAAAGACTCTTCCAGAAAGAGAAGCCGACTGTCCTGATCAACCAGTTACACTGAGGTGGATAAGAAAGTCATCCCCTTGTGGAGTTGTGATGCATCAAAGACCCAAGTGTTTTAGAAACTGCTACTCCTTGCATATTTTTCCAGCTCAAATCTTGTCATACCACAAAATTGGTGCCGAATTTAAATAGAACATCTATAGCTTATATTCCAGATAGTAATATATTCTTATCATTTCCTGGATTTTGGAATGATGGATGAAACCCGAGAATAGGCGTATGAAAACCAGCGAAACTTGTGCCAAAAATGGATCACTATCATCAGGCAACAGGCGTATAGCAACCGTTCTCTCCCTTTGAACCATTTTAATTGCTTGCTTGATGATTGAAGCTGTGAAGAGATCGAATTCATGTGAGCAGCTTCCTTTTCAGCCTCAGGGATGAAAATAGCAGGTATAGAGTGAGTTACCTAAGCCCTTTATAAACTGAGTACAATGAATTAATGTATACATGCATTAAGGTAAGTTTTGAATACGTTCAGTTATATATTCAGATGCACATAAGACTTCTCTGAAGTTAAGAGAATTAAAAGAGCCAAGAAACATTCAATTAATAAAGTAGCAAGAACTTATCTTTTCTCAGGGCTTTTTTTGATACTGGAACCATATGCCATGCAAAGCAAATGAAAAAAAAAAAAAAAAAAAATCTTACAGATACATGACTGTTAAGAATGTGCCTACGTTAGAAGATTATTTGTATTTCATGTAGTCAATTGGAAAGAAAAAAAAAAAATATGCCTACCTAAGCTTTGATGAGGATGATATTATACACAGTTTTCTAATTGGATTCTCCAAGCTAAGTTTCTCATTGAAAAAATTCTATAAGGGTGGTTGAACGGCTTGGGATATCAGTTCTAGACTATAGTTATGAGCAGGCTGCTGTTTCAGAACCTGGGAGGGCTGTAGGATTAATTGATCAGGCTAGAATGGTTTAAAATGAGGCCTTCTTTATTGCCAATTCAGGTACTGCTATTAACAAACAAGTTCTAGCTTCGTAGGCTGAGATAAATAACATCTCTCAGCGAGGCAATAGGATCCAAAATGTTATTGCTGTTGCTGCAATCAACTAGCTCCAATAGTTTTACCAAGCTTTTCAGAACTTGGACACAAGAAACCGGAGCCTAGAACTTGGTAAAGTTGTTGGATCAACCTCCTGAGCTTCCCTTCTAAGCTCTGGTTCCTCGTATCTAGATTCTAAAAAGCTGGATTTGGTTGATCATAAAAACAGTTTTTAGATCCCTATAGCCTTATAACATGTTCCCTAATAGCAATACCTGAATTGACAATAGCCAGAGCCTCATTCATAACCATTATAGCCTAGCCAGTTAATCATATATATATATATATTTGATAAAATTATCTATATCTCTCTGTCATGTTGTGTAATATGTTTAAAATAAAATCAATGATCAATCAATCGTGTGATCAATTCACGAATAAATTGGTTTGATCAATACGGTCATCTTATATAAGATCTAATTAAATCATATTTTAGATCTGAATCATGTTTTGATATTTTAGCAATACTCTCAACTAATTTAGAACACCTGTAACATCGGAAACTCTTCTATAACTAAAACAAGTGTTAGATTTGGATGTAAGGTTATGCAATGCCAACATCAAACAAAAACCATTAAACCATCACAATGACAAGAACAGGTGAACTATTTAAAGAAGTAAACAGACAAAAAAAAATCACCATTGTTGATACATAGAGTAAAATTTCATAATCCGCACAGCACTAGTTTGAAATTTAGGATTAGCAAAACTTTGAATTCAATCAGACATGTTAAAAAGGTTAAGAGATTAATGTGAGTCATTATCCTAAGTTTTAAACAGTATTAATAAATTTAACCCAAAAGTGCTATCAAAATATAACACAAATTATAAATTATCACAAAAAGATTTTGTAAATCTTAAAGTGTAAAAATGTGAAATCACATACTACTTTTCTATATTTTTTTCCAAAAACTTTCATGTCATGTCTTAATTTCTTAAAAATCACAAAGTCCTATATCCATATTATATTGTCGTGTAACTATCCGTACCATATGCATTGAAACCTTTGCTATTCAGATAAGATTTTATTTGACGTAATTAAAATCAATTATTAAAATTAAAATAAAGTATTACTCGTATAAAACTGAAAATATTAAATAAATTTAGAAAAGAACACGCAAAATTCCAAATATTCACAAATTTTCCCTCTCTAAAAAATATTATCACTGCCACCTTCTGAACAGAATGCACTGCTGTCCTGCAGATAAATGTGAACAGGCATGCGCTGAGAGGCTCCAACTTCAAGTTCAAACCTTCACAATTGCAATGCTACGGGGGACAAATAAGAACTAGCTGTTTCCCATTTCCTTTCAATCTCTATTTGCCATACAGATTGACGTAAAATGCAAAACCGGAAAGAGTAAAAACAAGTCCTTCAAAAGATTATTCTCGTCTCTGATTACATTATTACACCAAAAAGATCACAAGATTAAGCCTCCACAGCAGGGTTCCCTAACCCTCCTGCTTGCTTTTCTGCCCTTCAAACTTATCTATGGCAACCTGAAGCTCATCTGTACCTCCAACAGCTCTCATAATGTAAAAATAAACACCTAAGACAAATGCTGATAAGCCACCACCAACTATCAAATTCTTGGTTTTCGGAGCAAGACTTCTATATCCTGAAATTCCAGTCATTTGTGCAACCAAAAACTCAGCAGCCAATTGAACCTGATAAAGCAAACAAGAAAAGAGATGGAATTAGCCTCTTTCAAGACCAAATAAAAGCCTTTGGAACACTAGGTTCAAAAGCCTTCACTCAGGATAGCTAAATGTGAAGATCTATTCCTGTTTACAGCAGTCTTTATGTACTTGTCACACAATTGCCAATACAAACTATATTTTTTCCAACTCCTATCTTTGCCTAAAGTACTAATATCGCACATTGATACTATAAATTAGAGGAGAAATTTACAAAAAGTTTGAATAGTAGCGCACCTAACCAAGGTTATAAAAGTGTTTTATAACAAGAATGGATGAAAGGTCCATAATTTCAGAACCTAACGTCAAACTGTAAAATAGTAAGATTTGGGAACTAGCTAAGACAGATTTTAAAAGAACATGCAATGTAGGTAAATATTCATACATCAAAAAGCATTGTAGAAACTGACTTGAATCAAAAAGCATTCTAGAAAATGACTTGAGCATATAATCCAAGACTATTTAATTCATATCATGAAAACTAAACCCATAACCTCCCACCTGCAAATATTTATAGGCACAGTAATTGAGCTAACCCAACAGGTAACAAGTTCACAGCACAAAGAATACATAAACCATGATACACAATACGATACTGAACAATTGGATGCTACATACAGCAGCAAAGCATAAACCAAAACAATCCAAAAAATATTAAACTGCATATTAAACAAGAACTAATCCAAAAGATCACTAGACATATATATATATATATATATAACCAAGACCCTAAACAAGAAGGACCCATGACAAAAAATCAAAATAAATGCACATAGTTGTCAAAGGCGCAAGTCGCACTTAGGCACAAACATAGTTGTTAAAGGCGCACCAAGCGCCAGCCTTTGAGCCTTAGAAAGCCAAAGGCAGACTGTTACAAAGGTGCGCGGGCCTTGGTGCACCTTAGGCCTTAGGCGAGGCGCCCAAAAGGCGCGCCTTTGTGACAATCTTTATATATTTGTTTTTTTTTTTTTTTGGTCTTATGTGTGAGCAAATCTGAACCATTGATTAAAAATTAAAAAACACTTTTGGTATACCTTACCACATTTAATTATTTCAAGAAAAAACAAAAGAAATGAAAAAATAAATTTGCTTCAGCAGTAAAAAAGAAAAAAAAAACAGAAAGTTAGGGTAAGAAAGTGATCTGTAGCAGCCAAAAACATAGAAGGAAAAAAAAGAAGAAAATTGTTGAAAAAACAGAAGCAGAGGAAGAAACTCTTCTCCAGCCAAAAAAAAAAAATAGAAGAAGAAGAAGAGGAAGTTGCCGACAAACTGAAGAAGAAGAAACAATCTTAGGAAGCTTAGGAGCTTTGTGTGTTTAGGATTTGAAACCTTTATTAAGTTTTATTTTTGTGTGTGTGTGTGTAATTTTTTGTTGTTATTACTTAATGTGTATTGAATCTTAATAGTTATCATATTATATCATATTGCTAGTAGTCTAAAGATAAAATTTTTAATTTTTTTTTTTAATTTTTTATTTTTGCGCCTCATGTCACTCAGACGCACGCCTGTGGCTTGAGCCTTGCATCTAGAGTATAGGACCCCTTAGTGCCTTAGTGCGCCTTTAATAACTATGGGCACAAAGGCTCTTAGGGCCTAGGCACGAGGAATAGGCACACACTTCAGTAACATGAGGTGCACCATAAATAAAAAAAAAATCACATAATATTTAAACATTCATAATTATTAAATAAACTCCTTAAAATTTCTAATATCAATAACATAAAAAGTCATAAACATTAAAATTTCTAACAACATTATTATTTTTGAAGTTCAAAAAAAGCTAAATAAGGATTTTAAAATGTCTCAACCCATAATATAAATTCCACTAAAATCTAAATAGACTATATTGAAGTAAAAACTAAGACTACTACTCTATATTAGGACATAATCTCCGTGTCATCATAACATCATCAAATTCATCTTCAAGGTTCTTTTCTTCACCCTCATCATCATGCAACAAAAAAATAGAACTTATTCTTAGTTGTCCTAATTTATATGTTTATTTCTCTGCACATGAATTAGACTAATGGACATTATCAATTGTATATGAATTTGCAGGAAAAAAGCTCTGTAAGTAAATAAGAACAGTGACAGCACCACTACAGCAGGTACAAATGAGTGGACTGCTGGTGGAAAGAAGAAAAAGAAGAGGAAAAAAAAAAGTAGACTGATCATAGAAGGAAGATGAGAAGATGAGCCAAAAATAACAACCAAAGAAGAAGAATAGAGTGGGCTGATCACTTACTGGACCGGTTGCAGATAAGATGAGAAAGAGAAGGAGGAAAAAAAAGAAGTATACCTGTACAATAACAAGAAGGCATAGGCTTTTTCCCCAATTTTGATAACAAGAAGAGAAGAATTAGAATTTTCTTTCTTTCTCTTGTCTTGTTGGATATAGCCCAATCTATTGTAAACTCAGTTTTAATGATGGAGACGACATGGAGATTTTAAAATAAAAAAGACAATAGCAATGGTACAAGCACTGGAGCACGTAGCAACAGGGTTGACAGGAGTGACGCTTGCAATGGCTTCCACTGAATCCCTAATCCAAATTTGGCTTTGTTCCTGTTTATGCTTTTATATTTTAGTTTTAACCGCTTGTGGGCTTTTTATTCAGGAAGACTTGATTTATTATAGATCCAATTATTTTTTCAGAAAGCAAGCCTTTTTTTTTTTTAATTATTATTTCATGAATCACTGCAAAAATTGAGAAACTAAGCAGCCAATTGTGTACTCATGCATATCTCTGTATGTGCAGAGCACGTGCACATGTATATGTGCATTGATTTGATTTCTTTGGCAACAAGATTCTGTGTGTGTCATCCTTGATTCATGAATTTGTCAAACTGAAACTGAACTAACAAGCAGACAACAGTAGTGTTTGCACAATGTTTTGCCAGCTTCAGTTTTGGCATATTGCAATACAAATGTGTTTTGTTTAGTTAAAATCTAACATGTATGCTCTACCCCAAACATGCAACATATTTGATACACATAGAAAAAATTAACCAGTGAACCATATGAAATTTATAATACCATCAACCATCTGATTAAAACAATTCATAAATTCTATTGTTGGCTGCCAAAGTCCCAAACAAAATGCATGTTTTCAGGGACTAAGAACAAAATATGATAGGAACCAAGATCAATTACCCAGAGAGGTAATTGTTCAAGAACCAGACTGCTGATGCAAGCAATACCAATAAATTGTGCAACATATTATCAATGCAAGCAAAATGAAATCACAGATTATAAACTAGTATCCAGGAACAACATTTGGAACCAAGAAAAGTGATGGTGAAGAATGTTCAACCTGAGATGATGAATTAATTAAAAATTCAAGCCTCTCTAACTTGCATGTTCGCTTCTGCTATTTGAATGGGTTCCTATCCTTTATTTTCAGTCATTATCCTGAACTAAAACAAGACGAGACAAAACAAGATTTTGTAATCAAACTACTAACTAGGTAGGTCCCAAAACTAGGGTTCGTAGCATTGTAAAGAATGATACTCAAATATATCAAACTCGAAATTAATAACCGCTGTCCAAGCAGAACCCTTGCTTGATTGATTCAAAAAATAGGTGAAGAAGCCAACATCAAATCACCCAAACGCAAGATAACATATCTCAATACATATAACCATTAAGGAAGCTAAAAAAAAAAAAAAAACAGAAATTGCAAAATCAAAATCAAGTCTACGACCACCCAACAAGTGCAATGAACTTTTAAGTATCAGAAAAAGACAAATACAAAAATGGAAATTGAGAAAAGTTCTGAATGCCAACACTTGAAGCAACAAATTACTATTACATTTTCAATAAGATAAAAATGAGACGATTTTTGGAGTGAAAACCATATTTAAGTAAAACCCTACATAGGCAATCAGCATAAAAAGAGCTTCTTACTCCTAGACTGGAAAACTTTGATTTTTTTACTAGTAGAGAGAGAGAGAGAGAGAGAATGCCTGGTGATGTAGTAAACCCTAGATAGAGGGTTCTCTTACTGGCGCTGGTGATGGAGCAACGAAGCAAGAGCTTTTTTTTTTTTTTTTTTTTTTGTTTTGACTCGGTGGTCAAATAGTGTCGTGTATATTTTGCTTTGCCGTTTTGGTTAAACTTGAATGGAACTGGCCTGGGCCGTGTATTTTATTTTGGTAGCTCTTCGGACTTTGCTTTATTTTATTTTTTCTTTCATTTATACCATTGACAATTGATTTCTTCACTAAATCTTTTTTTAATTATTATTATTATTATTATTATACAAAATATATTGAGATCTCGATAATATTCATACTTAACAAAACTCAATTTTTTAGAAAATATACGCATCTTAAAATACTTAAATAATAATATCAGTATTTAATTTATCATCAAAATGATTATAATGAAGATAGATATTTTAATAAAATAATAATTAAATTGATTTGAAAATACATTAAATAAAATTTAAGAATTTATTATTGTAATGAAAAAATAACATTTATCAATTTTTTATTGATAGATTTTGTTAGTTTTTCTTTTTCTTTTGAAGGATTTTTTTAGTTTTTCTTTATCAAATGGAAATTTAGATCTCTCTCTTTTTTTCTTTTTTTTTTTTTTTTTTTCCATTTCCTTTTTCACCTTATATGGCTGTCGTTTATGGACGTAAGTAACTGACAAAACGCCAACACCAGTAAAACCGCTGGCTCTCTATCATATTTTTTATGTCTTCGAATTAAGTACCAAATTTCATAAAAAAAAAAAATCAAATTACGAAGAAATAAATCCAAATATAAGAAATACTTTATTTTTTAAAAAAAGATTATTCACTATTTTTTAAAATATCTAAAAATATATGAGATGGGATATCCAATCATTAACTAGGAAAATATTAAGAATAAGCGTTTTCGGAGTATATTGGCCAACACTTTCCTTTTCCATTCTCTCTTGACACTGGCAGCAAACCCCCCTTGCCTCCCCAAATTCAAAAATTTCCCTTTTTCTCACTTAATTATCTTCTTTTTTTTTTTTTCCAAAAAATATTTAATTGACATTTCATAAGTTTAATTTTCATCAATTTTTTTTATCTAAACTATTAAATATTCAAAAAAAATTTATTTAAGGGTAAATTCTCTCATTCTTTTCAAATTTTCTATATTTTCACTTTTACTTATATTTTTCATATTTTAATTCGCTTATTTTACATTAACAATACATCACTCACTTTTTTTTTTATATTTCTTAAAATTTATGTATTAATTGAATTTAGAAATAAAAACCTAATTTAGAATAAAAAATTTAAATTAAAAATATATTATGAATTATGAATTAGAAACTCTAATTTAAAAATAAAAAATTTAATTAAAAATATATTATGAATTATAAAGCCTAATTGATTTATTGTGAATTTATTATGAATTAAACATATAATACGAATTAAAAATATTGTGAATTTATATTAAAAGAGAAAATTTATTAAAAATAATAGATTTATTGTGAATTAGAAATAAAAAATTTAAATTAAAAATATATTATGAATTAAATTAAAAATTTTATTGATGTATTTATACATTTTGTGACAAATACATTGATACATTTTATTAATATATAATTATCACTTTGATACATTAATTATTTAATATTTGTTTAATTGTATTAAAAGAAATTATATTTAATATGATATAATTGTATTAAAAGAAATTATATTTAAAAGAAAATATAGAAAAATGAGTTATGATTAAAAAGTTACTTTTGAAGGAATAGTATTTGAAGAGTAATTTTTGCTCATATATATTCATTAAAAAAATTTACAATCATTTATATAAAATAATCTCTTCACCAATGGAGATTATAAGAGAATATGTTTCTTTTTTAGGGTCTCCAGTTAGAATTCATTGGGTGAAAAAAGAATTTCTTATGAATTTACCAATTCAATATAAATAAATTGTTTGGAGTATCCTAAATCTATGAACTTCTTATTGTCTATTGAACAAAATCTATGAACTTCTTATTGCATAAATTTTTTTTAACAAAAATTGCTTTTAATTTTTTATTCAAAATTAAATTTTCACAGTGTCAATGCTAAACTTGCTTGAAAAATGTTTAGCTTTAATTTTACAGACTCATTTTATTTTCATGGATTATTTTCTTTATTTGATTTTGCATATTATTTCATCAATTTTTTTTATAACCACAGGTCAGAGGATAGCTGTGGGGGGCCACGTTACAAATGGCCTCGCCCCTACTACACGACTCTCGTCCATGAGAAGAAGACTCAGTCATCGAGAACGTCTCTCCTTGGGGTCTTATAATCTGCTTATTAATCATGACAGAAACTTGAATGGAAGCATGCAAAGAAGCTCTTTCAAAATGATTACTACAGATCTAAAGAAGGTTTACCAGGTTCATGGTCTTCTATTTCGCATCCGTCTAGCACCCATGTTCAAAGATTGAAGAAATCAAAGATTGGCTCTGTTTAAAGTGAGACCGTTTCTTTTCCTTTTACTTTGTCTATTTACTTTTTTCCGTTACGTATCATCATGGACGATATTTAAAACCCTGACTACCTGCTTCAGGGTTCAACCTTTAAACAAGGAACGCACTCGAACTTAATAATCATTGCTAATCAGATGCATATATATAGTCTACTGATACATATATCTGTTCATTTTGTTAGTTGTTAATTTGCAGGTATAATGGAGGAACAAAGTGCTGCAAATTTATCCATTCAGCTTTACAAAAAGCTTAGTGAACCTTGCCCTGTTCCCTCTAAGTTCAGCATTTGCAGAGTCCCTGATCAGCTGCGCAAAGTGAGGGAAAAAACTTATGAGCCGCTCCTAGTTTCCATTGGCCCTTACCATCGTGGTAAACCTCACCTACTGAAGATGGAAGAGGTTAAAATGTGGTATCTAAGACAGTTCCTTTCAAGAGGAAGAGGAGGGATGGAGACTCATGAGGAAGATGTGCGAAGATACGTCAAGGCCATAGGGGCATTAGAACAACGTGCTCGCCAATGCTATGGTGAATCAATTAGTCTTGACTCGGAGGAGTTTGTGCAAATGCTGCTTCTTGATGCCTGTTTCATTATCAAGCTGATTTGCAGTCAGTGTGCTCAATTGTCCAAGGAAACTGACCTTAAATTCGAACTGGAGCTCAACCTGAATCGCGCATGGTACGATTTATTGCTGCTCGAAAACCAGCTTCCTTTTTTTGTTGTACTGGAGTTGTGTAATCAGATGGAGATATCTGATAAATTCACAACCTGCTGCATTCGTGGCCTGAATGATCGATATACTGAATTTGAAGTTGATCCTGGTGACTGCAATCCACAAAGCAGCGAACATCTATTGGACTTGTTACATCGTTATTGGCTTCCCTTCAATATGAGAACTAAAATCACAAAGATGGTGGAAATGGATCAATCGCAGTTCATTCGATGTGCCACAGAGCTTCAAGAAGCTGGAATCAAGCTTAAGAAGGCAGATGATGATAAAAAGGGTCGTAGCTTGTTTGATATAAGGTTTGAAAATGGGATACTAGAAATGCCAACCTTCACCATTGATGATGAAACAGAAACTTTGCTGCGGAATCTCATTGCATATGAGCAATTGTCTGTCGTAAGGGAAGTACATTATGTCACTGATTACGCGACTTTGATGGATTGCCTTATTAACACGAAGAAGGATGTACAATTACTGAGTCAAAGTGGGATTATTGACAGCTATATTGGCGACGATGAAGTCATCGTTGCGTTGTTCAACCGGATTGGGGATTATGTCATCCTAGACAGCGAGTTCTGTTACTCTGAATTATTCAACAAGGTGAACAAGCATTGCCTCCGGAAGCTCAATAGGTGGAAGGCAATTTTGTGGCATGATTATTTTAACAGTCCATGGGCGATGATTTCTTTCTTGGCTGCAGTTACACTCGGGCTTCTTACTTTGCTTCAAACTGCATTTACTATTGCAAGCTATTATCATTCTAAATAATTAGAATGATCTCTTCTTAAGCCACTTGGGAGTTTGATATCACAATAAATCTAAAATCTTAAGCCAATAAAACCTCTTGTATGGATCTTGATCAGTTGTTCCGTGTTTAATCCGATATGTATCATATTACACTACTATTGTTAAGAAGGGGTAAAAGAAGGAAGCTTTAAGTTTTGTTCCATTGTATTAAGCTCTCTATTCTATTTCTTTAATATAGAACAAAACAAAGTTATTAATATAATTCTAAAATAATATGTAGACATTTAAACTCACTTGAAAAAAGGACGCATTAGGTGTGGTTTAAAAATCTCTTACTACATCATATTAAAAAAAATATATTAAACTATCTAAACATGAGGGTATGCTGAAGTTTTATCAATATAGCATTCTCATTTTTTTTAATCTTACTCTACCCTTGATTATGCCAACCCTCCTATTTCTGATATCATATAATGAAGAGTAGATCATTCTTTCCCTATCTTCTTATGCCCCAAATGAATGAATTCTGCTTTTAAAGCTTGGATGGTTCGACAACAAAAGATTAGTTTTTGAGATTTCTGAAATAGGTCTCGAAAGGGAGTTATAAAATAAAGGATTGCTCTTCCTTCCTGTACCTGGGTTCTATTGGAGCAGCCTCCCTCCACCATAACATCGGATAATAATGGTTGGGTACCCGTAAAATTTGTCATACCCCAACTTGAATCGATTAACTGATGTATTATTTATATATTTATCTTAAATTTGATGACAATTTATCACTTATTACTTTTATTCATCCAAAATCTGATTAATATTATATAAACCTTATTTGAATCAACTGAAAATTACTTTAATTTTTACATATTTTAAATAAAATTTTATAAAGTATTAACTAGTAATTTATAATATTATAAATTTATTATCTTATAAAATAATATAATTTTCTGCATTTGGATTGAATAATTTCATTGGACATTGTTATGCATAGTGAACCACTATGGGTACAGAGCCATTTTTGGTAGAGGTGGTATTCTTGTCACTTTAATTAATTGTGCTGAGTTGACTTTTTTTTATTATCTATAGATATTGAAATTTTCATATTTTCATGTTCTTTTTTTAAAATCTTATTTAAATTAATATTTTTCTTTCATTATTTTGTTTCTTATTAAAATTTTTAGATGTAGCTATGTTAAATAATAATAATAATAATAATCATAATAACACCGACAATAGTAACAACAACAATAATAATAATAGTAATAATGATAACTCCTCTTCATGATGCTAATTTAGCAGTTAAATAAATACAAATAATTTGAAAATTATAATTATACACATCATTTGCTATTAAAGCCTTTATATTTTTTTTTAATGTTCTTATTTTTAATATTCCTAAATTATCCTTCCTCCTAGTCGAGGTTATCTTATTTACTCAAAAATTTTACCTTCCATTTCTATATAAATACATACATACATATATATAGTTAAAAATAAAAATATTTCATTTGTTATATTTATGCCATATACAATTATATTAAAAAATACTTATATATTTTTTAATATAATTGACTAATCATTAGAAGTGCTATTATTTTTTCATTTCTAATAACTATTTCATAAACATGAATACTGCACAACGCAGATATATTATTAATATATATTAAAAAGGTTAACAAACTGAAAATTAGGTGGTAATTGTGGTAATAATTAATTGAACTCATAGATAAACAAAGGATAACAATATGAAATAAAAATTATGTATCGTAGCAATTTGGTGTTTTTTGTTTCAATTTTTTTAAAGAAAATATGCATTAATATTTTTAAGAAATATTTTTATTATTTTATATTTATTAAGAAATATATTAGAAATAAAAAATAGAAAATAAAAATGACAAATTCTATTTTTGAAATCTTATTTTTTATTTTTAGGAAAAGAAAACACAAATTGATGGGCATATATTATCCGACTAGTGAGATAACCCATACATTGTTGCGGGTAATAAAATTTTTCGAAAATATAGCAAAATTATAGGATACATTAAAATGTAAGAAAAAATTAATTTTTGATTTATTGAGATAAAATTTTCCAAAATTTTTACAATAAAAATTAATTATCAACCTAAATATAGAATATAAATTTTCCAAATCAAAATACAAATGAAGTTAAAAAAAAATTGTTTAGATGTTGTAAGATTTTATTCTTTAAACCTAGATCTTATTCCTCCAAAACTATGTATGATCTTGTTAGTCGAAACTTCTTGGAGATACTTATAGAGTTTTTTTGAGATACTCATAGAAGTGAAACTCTTCCCTAAAATGACATTCAAATATTGAAGGTGCGTTGTAGAGTACATTATAAAAATTGTATAAGTTAATATTTAGTTAAAAGAAATAAATGCTAAAAATCAATTTTTCTTCCTTTAATATATATACATATATATATATATATAAGGCACTTTGCAATCATATATTTACTCTAAAAATACATCCACATATACTACACATGTCAATATTCCCATTTTTCATATATATACATAGAAGAAAAAATTGAAACTGATTCCACATTTATCTATACAATGTTCATTAATACATGAATTTATACACACTCATTTAGCATATAATACACAAATTGGAGAAATCATGTACCTAAAATCCTTGAGGTATCCTCAATGTTATAGTGTTGTGAGTTCAGCTATGTAAAAAAATATTCTTTCTTACCTGTATGGAAGGAGTATCAACTATACAATGGACACAAAAAGTTTCTGCAAGGCTCCACCCTTCTTGGACCAATACATAAATAGACTTTTTCATTTTACATGATACACCATTAATTTATGCAACCTTCTAAATATTAGCCATATTACCAACTTCTAAAAAAATTTTACATGGACTTAAAATTTAAATTAGAATTTACAATGCAAAAAAATTGATCAAGATTAAGTTTTAGCACGATATTTATATGACTCATTTTAAGGATTCATATTAGTTAAAATTTAATAATTCAAATAAATTATTGATGCATTTGCATAGAAATTGATCAAGATCAATATTTAATGTATCATCAACAAAATGTCAAGTAAAAGAACAAAATTTATCACTTGATTCTGATCATAACATCAACAATCATTCTATGAAATTAGATTCATCAATTATTCAGTAGCACTATGAAGTAAGTATTATAAAATAACAAAGAAAATAAACTATGAACATTTGAAAAAAAATCAAGATACCTGGTTTGAATTGGAGTGGAATAAATAATATTTTAGACTTAATTACGTCTTCTCCATATTTTATGTAAAAAAAAATCCACAAAGTAAAGCCTTTAAAGTTTGATAATTGTAGCACCACAAAGCAGTAAATCCAAATTACAAGCAAAAAAGAACTTGCAAATTATTCGTAAAATTCAAAATAATAATTTTACAAATTGAACATCAAATGCTCATGTTTGAGAGAGAGAGAGAGAGAGAGAGAAGATGTATGTTCATTAAAATAAAATTCAAAAAAAATTGTGCACACCTAGCAATGGAGCTTTTAAAAAGGGAAAATAGAAAGGAAAAAATAATTAAATAAAACTAAAATTAATACTAGAAATGGTCATTGTCCTTTAATGAGAAGGTACTAAAAATTTCATCTAATATCATCACAGTAGCATAACATCAAACTTGTAATGCATAGTTCATAATTTAACCAAAAATAGCAATTAAAAAAAGACTATCATAAAATATAAAGCTGAGTAATTTAGATGATAAGATAAGTAAAATAGAAGATCAAACCTATAATCAATTTTTTTAAAAAATAGCTTAAAATTGAAATAGAAACTAAAAATATCAATTTATGAGTAAGATAACCTAATTCATGTAATCCAGTGATGAATTCATACCAACATTTATAAAAGATAACCCATGCTAATCTGGGAAAAAAAAAAGCAGCTAACATATTAATAAAGGACTCACCAATTACGGAATAAACACACGTAAATAAGTCATTTTCAATAAGTAAAGTTATACAAATTGTAAATAACTATTCTATTTGAAGTGTGAAACTATATACTTCATAGTTCTTTAAGTGAACACTAAACAAAAAATAAAAGAAAATTAAAATATATTCAAAATTTGAGCCAACAATAACCAATAAAATGACAACAAGTAGAGAAGATGACAAAAGTTATCAAAGCTGCAAAAAAAAAAAAAAAAAAGATATCAAAGCTACAAAAAAGTAATCTATCATTAATGTAAAAAACTAAATTAATATAATTTTAACAAATATAATTTCAACTCTAGCTAAAGTACACATTATATTAACAAATATAATTTCACCTTCACAGTGATAAATAAAAGCCACAATGTAAGCATAAATTATCATGCTAAAACTTGAAACATTTGAATCAAGAAAACAGTTTTTTTTCTAATCTTTTTAAACTAAGCCTTATATATAGTAATGATTAAACTAAGCCTTATATATATATATATATATATATATATATATATATATATATATATATTAAAAAAGGTATGTGGAGATACTAATGATTAATTAGAACAAAGAAATAAATTAATTAAATATAGTAAGCTAGTTAGCAGGATTTGTTGAGTTCCTGCCTAACATTATCCAAAATTAAGCTTGATAAGACTTGGAAGCAATATTTTATTTGGTTTGATGATTTAATCAATTTAATTATAAATGAAATTTAAAAATATTATTAAAATAATTTTAAAAAATAAAAACATAAATATTTATCATTGTTTAAGATAAAAAATAATTTTGAAACCCAAAAACTAATCAAATTGGGAGAATATACTACCATAGGCTTATTACACACACAAAGAAAAAAAAAAAGCCATGCTCGTATAATTTTAGTTCTAGTATATATATATATATACCCAGTGAT
Organism: Omphalea diandra; assembly: GCA_949677035.1. NCBI lineage: Eukaryota > Viridiplantae > Streptophyta > Magnoliopsida > Malpighiales > Euphorbiaceae > Omphalea > Omphalea diandra. Next base: position 22,303 of record CATIWR010054460.1, on the reverse strand, counting down.
CATTGCAATTTGCAATAGCAACATTATGTGGGAGTTTGGCATTTTTGTTATTGTTTGGCATTATTATTATTGTTTCATGGAGGGAGGATCAAACATAAAGTGGGAGGTTTTTTTTAAAATTTATTTGACCTAAATTTATTTCATTGGAGTGGTAGTAAAATAATATCTTATTTACAAACTTAAGAAATAAAACCCCATTAAGGTTGGGTTTCATTTCTCGGTTTTTGTGTACATGCCATGACAATTGGGTTATATCCCTCTCCTCAAATCATTAAATATTAGTTATTAGTATAATAATTTAGTAGTTAGATCTCTACCTCATGATGCAGAAGTGAAAAGTTCAAACTCCTAATCTCATATGTCCTTTAAATAGTTTCAATATAATCAACATAAAAGAAACTTCAAATCATAATACAACATGTAATTAACTGCTAAGCATATAATTTCATATCACATTATAAAATTTTTATCAACACCTTATTATATATACAAACACAAACAATGTTCCAGGATTTGATTAAGCAAACAAAGGCACCCAAATTATATTATCAGTAGAAAAAATTGGCAGGTTGGGGAATTTTAATTATGTTGATAAATTAATCCTTTTATTAAAAAAAATCAATCAAAATGAGAACTTTAACAATCAAAACAAATAACAAAATCAAACAAAATATGATAGAAATCAAACAATAATAATATTTGTTCATACCTTCCACAACCTAACATCATACTCCTCGTAACCAACATCTTCACATTCTCAGCAACATCATAGAAGACTTCCATAAGAAAACAATTTTACTCTTATAATTTCACATGATTGAGAATATAGATTATTTTACAACACAATACTCAGCATAAAAGACCATAAGTGCTATTACTGACTTTTCTTCAACACATAAGGTTGAAAGAACATGCAAAAAAAATAACATAGACATTAATAAAACAAAAGAAGACTATTATACTACCCGAAGCTCATTGAACCAATGGCAGACAATCAAATAAGAAAAAATAAAAATTTTACTTGTGTTGGATGGAAGCCTTGAATGTCCAAGCCAAAATACTAGATCCCATTACAATTAAATCAAAAAGAATTTGAGCAGCCTGTGAGAAAAAAATTCATAACTCATAAAAACTACTAAAACTACTGTAATGATAATTTCATTTATAGATCAAATTAGAACTCTTGAAAAAACGCAAAAATGGATAAAATTGTGCAAAAAATCAGCTTTGGAAATATTTAGTTAAAGAGTAGCGTTGATCTACGAAAGGATCTTTGATCTGCTAACAAAGTACACCAAATCTACCATCCCGATGGTGCCATCTTCGGATTCTAATTTTATCCATTTTTACCTAAACAAAAGCTGATAAGGCATGGTAAACGTTTAAGTTTCAAATATTTTAATTCACCAAAACGAATCTTATCTGCTACTGTTTCTCCTCACTTGCAACTATTTCTTGTATGATTTTACAATCATTTAAGCTCATTCTTATTTAGAAACCCATAAATCAAATAGAGAAAATGGAGGGATAAGAAGGAAGAGGACACCGTGACTTAGAAAGGAGAAAGTGAAAATGAAACTTTGTTTAGGTTAGGGCAATACATAATTATCAAAAAGACAAAATCACTCTCACAACTAAATGAAAAACATTGTCCTTCTGAATGCACGTCTGAACCACTGTATGAACAATTACTAAACCAACTTAAGAGCTCTTGTCTCATAAAGTCAATTGACAAAAGTGTCCCACTAATCACTTCCAACACATACCAAATGACACAAATAACCCTCAAAAACTACCCAAAATCTGCTTAAAAATTTCAAAATCGCCCTCCTCAAATAGCACTGTAGCGACAGTTGTTTTCCCTTTGCGGTATATATAAGAATTGCGGTTGGTTGGTCTACTGCAATCTGGATAGCTAACGATCTTCCATTCATTCTATCTTGCAATTCGTAAATAGCTATCTAATCCGTGTCTCTTGTAAAAGAGAGCAAATGGCAGTAAGTCTCCGATTGGAGAGATGCGGATGCAAAAACAGACCTTTTTACAGGATTGTTGCTGTTGATAGCAAATCCCCTCGAGATGGCGAGCATCTTCAAGTCCTCGGTTTCTATAATCCCTTAGCAGGTATTGTTACTATGAGCTTTAAGGTTAATGGGTTCTGCTTACTTTGAAAAGGAATGTTGATAAATTTGTATTTCTCCTTGAACAGTACCCAAAGTTTGAAGCTTTTTAGTTTAGTTGTTCTGTGTTGACAAGAATCCCATTTTGTTGTGATTGATGTGGTAATTTGGCTTTATTAAGAATGAAATAAGGTTAATTCACATCTCAAAAGCACAGAGGAAGAAATGGAAAAAGATTTAGGCATTTTTTATTTGGTCATTTGCTAGTAATCTTTTTCCAAGACCGTTATGGAGCTGTCTGGTCATTGATAGCTATTCCTCTTCCTTATTTTAACGGGTAAGAGAACGAGAAGCGAGTGGGTCTTAAACTGGACTTAGTGGAGCAAGTCATTGTTTACGTTAGTTTCTTCTCAAATTCAATTTAATTCTACTTCATAATCTGTAGTTATTGATTTCCTTGCTGTTCATAATTCATAACAGGATTTTTCCTTTTTTTTTTTTAGGAAAATCATGGAAAAATCTTGAACTTTCAAAACATTTTCATTTATATCCTGAAAAAAATAAATTCTTTTTAAATGAACTTTCATTTTAATTGCAAGTGTAACTTGGATAGGACATATGTTTCTCCGAATCTGAAATTTATTAACATAACTATAGATGTAACATCTGAATTTGAAATTTGCAGATGTGACCTTCCGTGGCATCATTCATCTGACTAAATTTATGACAAATCAAAAAAAAAAATCGTAAACTTCCAAAAAATTTTCATTTATATTCCAAATAATTTTTTTTTATTTTAAATATATAAATTTTCATTTCAGTTCCAAGTATAGTCCTGAACAGAATATATACTTGCCTGAACATATGTTTACATTATAAGAAGGTGAAGAATCCATTTTCAGTCCTGCACAAAACTTTTCTTGATGGGTGCTCACTGTTAACCAAATGGGCACAGTCCATACCTGTTCTATTATTATTTGTGCATTCATATCTTCTTTCCTTTTGCGCTGCTGGTATTGGTTATCAGTTGTGGCTCAGCCTTTTGACCCTGTGCGAAACATTCTTGAGGGCAGGGTTGCTGTCTTCACCACTAATGGTGGTAATGGGGAACAGACGTGGACCAAGTGTAAACATGTCTTCTGATATGTAGAATCAACAGACGTCGATGGTCTGTTCAAAAAAGAGAGTCAGTGGTCCGGTAAAACCTTATTTATTTCTGTTCTATTAATGAAAAAACCATCTTCCTTGCATAATTTGAATTGCTGAGGGTAGGGGTGATTACAAGATGAAAGATATCTTGCAAGGAACCCCTGTTAGCATAATCAAGCCCACACTAAAATTTATAGCTGAATTTCTTCAAGGTCGAATGATGAAACTTAGAAAGAGTTGCTATTGTTGTTTTATGTATTATATTACATATCAGTATTATTTCAAGGATGAATCACAAAACAATCAGTTGTAGCCACAAAAATTTGTTACATTCAGTATATTTTAAAAAAAAAAATTATATATCAAACTTTTTATAATATATATATATATATATATATATATATATATTAAAAATTACTCATGAATATAATAATGATTTCACTAAAAAATCAAATAATATATTAAATATAAGTAATGCAACAAAACTTAAATAATTAATTAATAAATAATTTATTATTAAATAAACTAATATTAAAACAAACAATATATTAAATTTAACATAAAAAAATCCAAGTTATATTTATTTTTTTATTTACAAAAGTATAACTTCATGAAAAGTAAAAAGAAAATGTTAAATAACCTATCAGCCATCAATTTTTTTTTGTAATGAAATTTTCATTGACCAAACACATCTTCTACATTTTTTATCAATTGAAAAATAGAACCCCTAAAATAGGAAAACAACTCTTCCTTAATAGACCCTTTTGCCTGTTGCAATTGCAGAGGCAAACATGTCCCCCATCTGCCAACTGAACTCGCAAGTGGGGTCATAGTTCAAGAATTGGTAGTTCCAAATTCTATGACAATCAATAAAAAAAACAACTTAGAACACGGCTAAGGTTCCAACAAGTTAATATTAGCACCCAAATGAGTGCAAAACATAACTCAAATTTTCTAATAGTATATATAAGCGCAGCAGCATCAAAACACAACAGAGCACTCGGCAGGATGACCCGGCATAGCTAACAAATGTCAATGCAACAGCTCATTATCGTGTTACTCGATAAGCCTACAACAATGGGGGAGAAAAACAACAATTAATTTTAAGAGAGGGGAAGCGTGGTGTGGGTGAAACATAAGGTAAACATTTATAAATATATATCATATGCACACTCTTATTTTATTTTGAACTGAGGAAAATAAAAGAGCCTGCCTATTTGACTCCACTGGATGTCAATGGGTTAGCCAAACAAGAATTCTGCCAAGTTCAATCATAACTTGCTTGCTCCAAATGAAATCAAGTTCAATTTAGAAGCTCATAATAGGGGATTTGAATAGCCTACACCTGGTGTATTACACCAAACCAATTAAGAAATAAAATGTAGGTGTAAAAAGTATGCTAGTGGTTTTGCAAGGAAGTCAAAATTATTTTGTGTCATTATACTATGGGCTTGGTGTATAAGGTGTCGGCAAGTATGTTCCAATAATAATTTTAGCCAAGATTAGCACCACTTCTTTTATTCTTTTTTCTCGTAAAGCTTATTCTTAAAAATGATATGAAAAATAAATAAGTTCTTATTTTTTCTATTTTAAATATTTTTGTATTTATTAAATATTTTGTTATTTATATAGTATTTTGTTATTTATAATTGTATTAATCTCATTAATATATTGTTGATAACAAATAATACAAATTGTAAATAATAATATATTGAATCAATATTTCCTCCTCAATAGCAATGAATGTGATAATTAGAGATGCCTGATATATATATGCGTACACACGCACACGCACACTCTCTTGTCCATATGTGAGAATTTAGTGTAAAATTTTGCTAATCATTGAACTAATATGCAATATATATATATATATATATATATATATATATATATGTACTTCCTATTTTTTCTTTTAAGTTTCTAGTTTAATTAACCTTAAAATTTCTCTCACAAATTAAATTTCCAATTTTCATAAGACCCAACAAAACTTCTTAATATTCAACTAAAGAAACCAAAACTTTCTAATTTATTTGTTTTCCCCCCTTATTTTGTGTTTCTTAGTTTGTTTTACGATATCTCATTTTCTTGGCCAACCCAATTTATCCCAAGCTTAGCCAAATTGTAACTGGTTTCATTTACTTAAACAAAGTACTAAACTTAATCTAGTCTGAAGTTGAACAATTGAAGTTCAGCTAATTAGCTAAGCCGCTCAGCTCTAATAGTTCTGAGAAAAAATAACAAAGCAAAATAATTGACACAAACCTTGACCCGTTTCAACAGATCCTTAGCATTGGCATCATTGTTAAAATGATCACGTACAGGCTGCAGAAAATATGAATTATATAATTAGCTTGCCCATAAAAGGTCGCACAACACATTGCACAACTCATAATAAACAATAAATTGAGGGAACAAATCTGTAAAGATAAAGAAAATAAAGAGCATGAGTGGATGCAGAAAGAATAGAACTGTAAGCTTTAAAATGAAAGAATAAAGATCCCCAGCCATCTGATAAAATCGTATCCATCAGTGCAAAAAAGTTTTGAATAGTATCCTATTGATAATAATCGAGAAAAGTCATCCAATAAAACATATTCATCAGTGCAAAGAAGTTTTGAACAGTAGGAAGTTAAGGGGAGAAGGAGGCTCACAAACAAAAATAACTCCTCTAAAAGAATTGCAAAGAAATGAATGTCTTTGACAACAGCTTATTACTGTCACTCTCTGAAAATCATATTTCCATTTGAATTATAACAAGTTCACACTAAGCCAGGTGAGACACATTTTATTCTTAAGATGATCCAGCATAGCAATATATCGGTCTAGCAGGCTGATTTGCATGAGAAAGGTATAAAAGGTATACCTGCAGTATCTTATTTAATGCTTTAGACAGAGCAGGTTTCAGGTCACCAGGATGCAGTTCACCACTTTCATATGCAGTGACAACTTCATCGAAACTTTTAAAGGTTCTATAGTAAAGAAAGAATGTCAATACATCAAAATAAAACTCCTTGAAGTTGAACCACACAGTAGCTCTTACAATCATTAATCAAAAAGCAACAATTCATTATGCATAAGATAAAAATAAGAGGGAAATGATTACAATTAACTACCTAACTTGAGAACACATATAGAATGATTTAGGACTCATAAAAGGGGGAGAAAAGCGATTAAAAACAAGAAGACGGTGAGAAAAGCTCAAGTGAATGAAAGGCAACAGAACTTAATTTTGTTTTCTCCTCTCCCCCCACTTTCTGAGTCTTAACACATTCCCTATGCCCAAGGGAAAACAGTAAATCTAAAGTAACTGGAAGGTAATATAACTTACCTGTCCCCACCATTTTGCGCACTGCGCTCCACCATAAATTCATTGAACCATGGTAAGACAATGTGTTTGATGTAATCCAGACAAGGATTCCCTTCAACAATCTTTGGAGGACAGTATGCCTTCTTGATCTTCACATTTACTTCTGCCTGCAAGAATTATTGAAAAGAACAATAAAAGTACCGATCATCAAAATAATGAAGTACCAAGAACAATATGCTACCATAAGTCAGGTATGCATTTAGAACAAATTTAGTCTAGACATACTCCGAAATTTCATTTCCTTCGTTTTATTTTACTCCCACTTCCTTGAAAAACAACAAAGCCTTTATTTTCCAGACATTTTACATTAGCATTTTTCCTTGTCTGAAAGTCACACATACCTCTTCATCTTCCATGAAAATGGAAGAAGATGGATCACTTTTTGACATCTTTTCTTGCCCTTCCTGTAAACCTGGGAGCATGTCTGGATGTACAGCAACCAGAGTCAAAAAGAAATCAAGCAGAAAAAAGACAAAAAAAGAGACACATCAAAACTAAATAAGCTCATTTGATTAGTTTAACTTTGAAGAAAGGGATTAAGGAAATACGATGAGATAAAATAATAGGCTTGTTTTTCCTCTTAATGTCATCGCAGTATTCTCTTGCAAGAACATTCACTTTCCGCTGATCCATGCCCAACTGACAAATGTCCGCCTGTTGAATGGGATACATCAAAACAAATTAAAGTTAAAAATTTAGTACAAAGCATATAAGGATGCAACAAAAAAAAAAATATACATAAGCAGAGTTCATAGCCAATTATATATAATATAAATGCATAGTGATACATATACTTCAGGTCACATTTTAATATACAACCTTTACTGGAAGTGTAATAGCTTTTCAGCGCCATATCAAGTATATGGCTTACACTCCACATATTAAAATAAAGATGGTAGCACAAAACTTATTCATCCATTTATTACATTCACCAACGAGGAGAATAATAGCATACTCAATATCAACAGACATAAATTTGCATGCTGGTAATATCTAAAGGAGAAAAAGTGATGCATTGATTGATGCTAGACCCCGCTCAACTTGGTACAGCCTTAGCAGGGTGTAGCATACATGTGTTTTCCTTTCATTTTTTTATTAGCTATGGATTCTGATGAATTGACATGATTAAATAGCTTTAGAAGTGCCCTATACAGTGCAATAAAAAATATTATAATTCACCAAAAAGGCCGATGACGTTAAAATCTCAAAAATTCAACTTAACCCCTGGTCTCAAAATAAAAGAATCTATTTTGGCCAAGCAGCAGAATTCAATCACAGTCGGTGCAATTACCTTGAGAAAAAATATATCAGCACACTGCATACAAGGATAAAAAATCTGGGCGGCTGTCAGCTCATCCTGCTCACTGCGACCCATTATTTGGACACACCTAAAAATGACAGAAAAGCAATCTTTTTTAAGCTCACTAACAATTCCGGTGATGTCAAGAAGCAAAATTTGCAATCTTTATTATTAGGGTACCTCATTATCCGAGGAAGCTTATTCCTACGAGCAATATCCATAACAAGTGGCCAGTACTCAAAAGCCCTAGCGTTAATCTCCTCAGAAGACCATAGAAACTCCACTTTATCACCATCAAGATCCATTCCAACAGCCTTCCATATCTCAATCAAATAACGGCCAACTGTCTGAATTTTCTTCAAGTCACCTCCCATTTTGTTATTGAGCTGTGCAAACCAATCAGCAATCCAAATCTTGACCTTGCAACCGGCAGATGTCAGTTTGTTCACATTGATAGTCTTCATAACTCCCTGGAGTGACCAGCAACAAAAGTTACAAACTTTGAAGCAGCATTGGCAGTAATGGGGAAAAAGAAACTCGATAGCACATTAAGCAAATGAGAATTACGAACCTGGGCGATGTGCATTCTTCCAGAAGGTTCAAACCCATCATAGCAAATAGGTTGGGGCTTTTTGGAAAGAAGATTGAAGAGCTCATCCTCTTGTATGCACTCTTCTCCCACACTCCTCACCATTCGAAACCTTTCCTCCGCACTCATCCTGATTTTTTTAACAACAATAGACAAAGTTATCATCTTTAATTTAAAGCATAACATCCCAAATAAATTGAATCATTAGATAAGAACTTACCGGGATGATGAGGAGGAGGAGGAGGAGTTGACGGAGAGGAACTCCATCTGTTGGGTTGGCGGGGTTTGCTCCTTCTCCATCGACATGCTAGGAATGGAATGGCGCCGTTTAGGAACAATTTTTTATGATGAGCACTGTTCTTCAAAGAGTGCCACGCGATTCAGCCGGCCCTCCCCCTCCCCAATCTTTATATATATATATAAAATAAAAATTTATTTGACTTATACTCATTTTAATATATATTAAAATGAAATAATGTGAGATTGTTCCGAAAACAGTTATCTAACTCCTCCATTTTCTTTATTTATAATTTTTTTTCTTTTCTTCATTTTAAACTTAATTAAGATGTTGTTCGGTATTTTTTAATAAAAATTTATTTGACTTATACTCATTTTAAGATATATTAAAACGGAATAATGTGAGATTATTCTGGAAACAGTTATCTACTCCTCCATTTTCTTTATTTATATTTTTTCTTTTTTCTTTTCTTCTTTTTAAAATTAATTAAACTATATATATAACCTAATTAATTATATATTTTAATTACTATCAAATACAATTTCAATATAAATTTATAATAACTAATAAATACTTTATCACTAACTTTGATATAATTACAAATATTTGATTTAAATCAATAAATTCACTTAATTTTATTTTCTATCTAAAAATTGCTATTATAAATTTTTTTGTTAGATTTTAATGCAGATTAATTTCATTTAAAAGCCGTTTACTTAAAATTGAATTGTAAGTTCTTTAATTATGATTGTAGTGTAATATAATGATAAATTTTTCATTTATATAAAAATAAAATCAATTAATTTTAATTTTGTCTAACAAAATTGCTTAAATAAATTTTTATAAGAGAGTTAGCCAAAACAAATTTACAGGAGTTTATGATTTTAATGTCATAACTTAACATCATATTCTATATATTTTGATATTAATTGAAATTTAATATTTGAATTAAAATAATAATCAATAGATAATTCGGGTGATGATGCAAGAAAAAAAATTGCTAATAAAAATATAATGCACATATATGAAAATTATTGAGCAAAAACATTCTAATCTGAATTATTGATATTCTTCAAATATAACTCCATTAATTTTCAAAGTTTTATCATTCTTCCTTATTTTTAATAATAGTTGAGATCACCTTTTATTATTTCCTTTTTTTTTTTATTTTCAAATCTCTACTCTATTTCATTTTATATTGATCAGAATCATGATTGTCAAATAAATAATTCTTGTTATTTAAACTGCCTAATAATTTCTTTTGATATTCTTTTTTATTTATGATTCTTGCATGGTTATTATTAAAATAATTATTTTTTTCATTGGATTCTATTTATGATAAATTCTTTAAATAGATAATAGAAGTTGTTTGAAATTACTGAAATTGATTACAATGGCAGTTTTATAAATAAATATTCGAAGTTAATTTGTTTGTTAGTAGTTGGACAGTTGAACATTAGTTATATATAGTCTCTTAGACTATTTGTCATATTCATTAGAACAATTATCATCGATATAATTCTCCTTCACCTCTACTCTATTCTTCATTTTAGCTTCCACAATAAGCTATTTTATTTTTTTGCTATTGTTATAGCCTTGTTCATGGTATTGGAGCAAGATTTTGATCCTCATCTTCATCAAATTCTTTTTAATTTGATGTTTACTGATTCTATTCTTTGACCTATTAATTTGCTTCTGTATTTTGTGATTATTTAATTTGTTGATTGTAAATTGATGAAAGTAATTATAATTGAGCTAAGGTTACAAAAATAGTGATGAACAATATATTTGCAAGTTCTAATACAAATCTGTTGAATTCACAGTCTTTACTTCACCTTGAATTGATGTTAGTAATAGTTCCTTTGGTTAGAAATATCGCTCATAGAGCAAGGCAATAAAGATAGCATTTGGAGCTAAGTGTAATTTGAGGTTTATTGATGAGAAATTATTAATTATAGAGGAAGGACATGATGAATTTGATCAGTTGTTGAGGTATGACTACATGATAATTTTTTGGATCTTAAACGCTATTCCAATGGAACTAATTGAAGTCTTTTTTTTATACAACTTTTTGTAGAGAATTATGAAGTGAAATTAAGAAACATTTTGGAGAAAGTAATAGCCTTTTGGTTTATCAATTCTAGAGGAAAATGTCTCCCATCTCATAAGAAAATAAATCTATATCTAGTTAATATATTGAATTAAAGAAATTATGAGATGGGTTGGTAACAATTGAACTAATTCCTACTGATAATTGTGGTGTTGTAAAAGTCATTATGGATATGATTAATAAAAAAAATTAATGCAATTTTCTTACAGGATTGCATGATGGATATGATCACATTCAAAATCAAATACATTTTTACCTTTCATTATTCAATCTTGCTCTTTGGTATTAAGAGTTAAAACTCAAAAATAAGTGTTTTCTTCTTTTTCTGAAACTATAAAAGGATCAATATTTGTAGCCAAAGGTTATGTAATAGAAGATGTTCAAAGGTTATGTGTAATAGAAGAGGTTCAAAGGTTATGTAATGGAAGAGGTCCTAGTAGGAATATCAAATTTGATTTAAAAAAAAAAAAAGAAAATATGGAAATAAATACTGCTATCATTGTAAAAGAGATGGGCATATAAACGATAAATGCTTTCGGTTGCATGGATCTCAAAACTAGTGTAAATAGCTAGAGAAATTCAAAAGAAAACCATAAATAATAGTAGCTCAAGTGACAAAGGAGACTGTTATATGTGAAATACCAATTGAGGGAGATGATATATTTGAACAAATAAAATATGAAGAATGAAGGTCTATACTAGCCAATACTTTATATCAAGAAATGATAAATATTTTCAAAAACAATTCTCATGCACTAGCTTATAACCTAAATGCCAATAATTTTGTTGGTAAATTTAACTTTTTAATAGGGCTAAGCATGGTTTTTGGAGTTTTCTAAATCGAACCAAAAATCATATCAAAATAAGTATCGGACTGAAAATGTAAAGGAAGAACTTAGACTGAATCAGAACTTAACCGATATTAATTTAAGACCAATTTGATTTCAATCCTTCTTTAAGGAATGGATCAAGAATTAGACCAAAATTAGATTAGAACCGAACCGGGCTAAACTGAAGATTTGATTATATATATATATATATGTTATGTATTTAAATAAAAATTAAGAATTAAATATTGAAAATATATTATATATTTGTTCATTTACATATTACTTAATATAATTCTTTTTATAATTATAAAGTTATTTTATATATTAATTTTATGCATTCAAAATAAATAATTTTATGTTGTAATGTATTCAATAATATTTAAAAAGATAATTTATACAAACAAAATGGATTGAAATAATTATAATTATGAAATTTAAAAAATAATTTTATGATCAAACTAGAACCGAACCGGAATTGAACCGAAAATAACGAACCAAATAGCTCTAAAGAACCAAACCGAATCGTATCAATTTTCAATCCAATTCGATTATGGTTCTTCATATATTTGGTACCAATCTTAGTCCTTCTAATTTTGAAAGACTAAAACTTCGATCAAGTTTTGGGGTTTTCCAAAATCTCAGATCGAATCAAACCTTGTTCACCTCTATTTAAGAGTATGTAATTGATGATGATTCTTGGGTCATTGATTCAAGTGTAACTGATCATATATCACTATATAAACACCAATTTCATTCTTTGCATTTGATACCTCAACTTATAACCATTTTATATGCTTGATGGAACTATAACTATTGTGACTTATTTTGGTTCAATAACTATAGATTCTAAATTGCAAACTATAATTATTGTGACTTAGTTTGGTCCAATAACTATAGATTCTAAATTGCAACTCAAACATGTTCTTTTTATATCTTCCTTTAGATTTCAATTATTATCAGCTAGCAAATTATTATAAGAGCAACTTCTTAAGGACCTTTTATACAATTGACTGTTTGTTTTAGTTCTTACAAACTGAGGATGTGATTTTATGTTGTAAATTTAAAGGTGGTCTTTACAAATTGAATAGCTCAGGTTTTCCTGAATGACTCACGTTTTCCTAGTAATAATATTGAATATTATTTTACTCAGCTTCATAGTCTAGTGTCATCATATTTCTACAATTTCTTATTATTCAATTATGCATGGTTATGCTACTTGGCATCATAATAAACTAGGCCACCTTTTCTCACATATATTGCTTCATATTGTACATTTGCAATATGTAAACACAAAAAATAATTTGTGTGAGATTTGTCCTTGAACTAAACAAATTAGAATTCTATTTTCCATTAGTTTAATACAAATCACATGGATGGGTGTCTAAGTACCATATCATACCACATCTATCACAGAAGCACATTACATTCTAACTATTGTAAATGACTATATTAGAACTATTTAAACATATATGATACAACAAAATTGATAGACTTATTTTGTTATTTGCTTTTTCTTTTGTCTCACTAAAAATCAATACTCTGTTAAAGTCCATATAGTGAGACAGATGATGGTATTGAATTTATCAATCAATTGTGTCATAATTTCTTCTCAATTAAAGGAATTGTTCATCATAGAACTTATGCATATACACCCTAAAAATGAAGTGGTTGAACAAAAACACATGCATTTGTTAGAAATTACTAGAATTTTACAACAAAATGTGTTTTACATGCCATATATTTAATTAATCAATTAGTTAAGTCTCTTATTGATCAAGAAACACCTTATCAAAAACTCTTTAGAACCTTCCCAAATTATGTTAACTTCAAAACCTTTGGATGTCTTTGTTTCGTAATTGATAATACCCCCCATAAGGATAATTTTGTTTATAGAGCTATTAAAAGTGTATCCTTAGGTTATCCTGGTGGGATGATAGGTTATAAAGTTCATGACTTATCTATACATAAACGTTTTATCAGTAGAGATGTGCAACTCTTTGAAGCCTATTTTCCTTATCAACATAATTATGTATAATTGCCTTTAGATTTTCCTCCATTACTAGTTGTTTTTGGTGATTTATTTTTCCTATACATTTTAATTATGATTCTACTCCTAGTTTAGGAAATTTTGACTCATCACCCTTTATTCTTATTTTTTTTTCTTCCATCCTTATTGCTAATGTTCCTATTTTTGCTCATCATTCTCATGTATCTCAACTTGTTCATATCTTATATTTGTCACAAGGTAGGAGTACTAGACCCAAAAATAGACCTGTTTGGCTTCAAAATAATCCTAATTCTTTCAGTGTCACTCTCTCATCTTTAGGCTTACCAGGTAATGTTATAATACCAAATTTTACTTATGATTACTTACCCATTATTAACCAAGTTACTTTAATTTTTGAGCCTAACACATATTCCCAACTTCTTAAGATCTTAATTGGGTCACAATAATGAATCAAGAGTTAGATGCTTTAAAAGAAAATGTTATTTGGGAATTGACAATCTTACCTAAAGGATAAAAAAAAATGGTAATTAGCAACAAACGGGTGTACAAGGTCAAACTTAATCCTGATGGTTTTGTTCACATACATAAAGCAAGGCTAGTATTAAAAGGTTACAACCAAATTGAAGGTATTGACTATAAGGAAATATTGTCTCCAATGGCTAAAATGGTGACAGTGAGGATTTTAATATTTGTTATTACTATTAGATCTTGGCTTGTATTCTAATTAGCTATAAGTAAAGCTTTCTTAAATGGTTTTCTTGACAATGAGTTTTATATGTAACCTTTAATAGGGTATCCTAAAGCTATTGGCAATCAAGTATGTCTTCCTAAAAGATCTTTATGTGGTCTTAGATAGGCCTCCAGACAATAGAGCATGGAATTCACCAAGTTCTTACTTTAGTTGGAATTTCAATAATTTGTTCATAATACATGTTTATCACTATGATTATTAAGGGTTAATTACTCTGAATTATCATATTTAACTAACTTATCCCTCATTTTTTCATACTATACTAAATTATCTCTCACATTTGCCTCTTATACTAAAAAGTCATTTTGGCGTTAAAAACGTCATTTTTTCATTAGTAAAAGAGAATATGATCAAAAGTGAGTTTTGTATTTTATTGGGTTAATTACTTTGAATCCCTTGATATTTTCCATATTTAACTAAGTTGTTTCTCATTTTTCAATATTATACTAAGTCATCCCTCACATTTGCCCTATTACACAAAAACATCCTTCCAACATTCCAATGAATTTAATGGAAAAAAGACCTTTTAACTCATGAATAACCTTGGCACAAACATGAGGGATGCCTTGTTATAACATTAAAAATGAGAAACGACTTAGTTAAATATAACAAAGTTCATGGGTTCAAAGTAAATAACCCGGATTAATAATAATTTTTTTTGTTCTATTTGTATATGTTGTTGATGTCCTTATCATCACAACAAATGTTGCTTCTATTACTCAAGTGAAGCAAGCTTTAGATAAAAAATTTATAATTAAAGATTGTGATTTTCTCAAGTATTTTTTAGGTTTATAAGTAGCTAGATCAAATACAAACACTTTCCTTAGACAAATAAAATTTATTCTAGATCTCATCTCAGAAGTTAGTTTAGAACATGTTAAGCATTATGATTTTCCTCTTTCCAAACATCTTAACCTTAGTTTGGATGAAAGAGACCTTCTTCTGAATCCTAATACTTATAAAAGGCTTATTGGCAAATTCTTATATGTTACTCTCACCAGACTTGACTTGAGTTATGCAATTTAACGTCTCAATCAGTTTATATCTCAACCCAAACAAATCTCATCTAGCAATAGCTTTGCAAGTTGTTTGGTAATTTAAAAGAACTCCATACAAAGTTCTTTTTTATCTTATCAATAATTCTTTCTAGCCTTAAGCATATTCAAATGTAGAATAGGCTTCTTTTCTCTAAAAGATCATTGACTGACTTTTGTATTTTACTTAGAGATTCTCTTATTTTTTAGAAAAATGAGAGGTAACCTACCATCTCAAAATCTTATACTCAAACAAAATATAATAGTATGGCTTTTATACTGTGTCAGCTTATGTGGATTACTTATTTGCTTAAAGATCTCAATATTCCTATTCATCTTCTTATCTCTATTCATTATGATAAGAAGGTTGCTCTTTATGTCATAACTAATCCAATTTTTCATGACAGAACTAAACATTTAAATATTGATTGTCACATTGTTAGAGATGAATATAATAAAGAGTTAATTCATCTAATTCATGTTTCATTATTTTATAGCTTGCAAATGTCTTTACCAAGCTTATTAGAGCCTTTTGTCATTCTATCTTGTTCAAGTTAGGATTGTTTGACTTGCAAACTCCAACTTAGGGGAGAGGACGGGAAGAAGTAGAAAGGGATCGAAGAGATAACAAAAATTGTTCGAAATTATTAGAATTAATTATAATGGTATTCTTATAAATAAAATAATATAGTAGTTGGGCAGCTCCACATTAGTTGTATATATATATACAATATTCTATACTAGTTATTGTATGCATTAGAGTAGTTATCATTAATATTATTCATCTTTACCTTTATTTTATGTTTCATCCTAACTTTTATAGAAAGTTATTTTGTTTTATACTACTACTATACCTTTGTTTATCCTCTTTTCTTTGTATAATGTGATCCATGGTTATAATCAACTAAATTTTTTTAAAAAAATTACAAGTCAAAGAATGGCTAAAGATGTGTTGGATTAAATAAACATATGATTAATCTTTATTTTCAAAGTTTTTAGATGAAAATTGAATCTTTTTAATATAAATTTTGAAATTTTGATTTATTTTAATTTTGTTAGTTCTATATATTATTTATTATTTTAGATATTTTTCCATTTAATCTTGATGATTTTGATCTCTATAATTGAAGTTTTGAAATTATTGTTGAGGAAAATAGAAGAAAAATTAAAAGTAATAAACATTTATAGGGCACAAAACAAAACAAAAAAAATCAATAAATCAACTCACAAATATTGTCCCAACAATTCTCCTTTGTGATTCGCAAACGAGTTGTTTCCAAGTGATATTCTCGTAGTGGTTATTTTACTTATTTTTTTTAATTTTTATTTTGGTGTTTCTTAACTTTGGGCAACATGAGAAAATTTGAAGAATAAGTAAATACAGAAAAAAAATCAAAGTATTTTTCTCTTGTAATTACTTCTATTTCAAAATATTTGTCAAAATTTTTTCTACACGCAAATTAAAAAAGTTAGTTAATTATAATTATTTTATTTATTTTTACCATTTTATTGCTAAAATACTCCTATTAATATTTTTTATTTTATCAAGTATAAAATATTTTATAAGATAATACTTTTAATGTTATAAGATAATGATTATAAGAGTAACATATTCAAATAAAATGACATTGAAAGTTCAATGTTAAACTCAAAAATTAATGGTAGTAATTTATTGTGAATGAAATATTTATGTAATTAATAAGAATATTATAGACATTTATTTAATTAACTACTATCCCAAAAAGGAAATTGAACAAAATTTTGAGATAAACTAAAAAATTACAAAATATTTTGAGATGGAGGGTATATTCAATTGTTTCATTCGGTCATTGTTTAGAAAATTGTTCACTTCCTGCTTTGACTTTAGTGTACTTTGTATTAATAAACACAATGCTAATAAATATAAATATACTCATAATTCATAAAAAATAATTATAATACATAATTAATTTTAATTTATTATTATATTAATTATATAATTAAATATATTATAATTAATTAACTTTGAATTTAAATTTCTAATATCATAATTTTAAAATATAATTATTAAAATAAAATTTATTTATATTATAATAGTATCTTAATTTGCGATATCTATGAGTCTGTGTAAGGGCTATGTAGTCAAGTCCAGTTCAGATTCAGCCCACCAACCAGCCCAACCCATTCTCCATCCCATACGCATAAAATTCCTTCCATTCTTCCCTCTCTTTCTCTCTCGCTGCCACGACACCGTGTCGGGCACCAAGTCCTATTGAAGGATTATCTATCACATCATGTATAAATTAATTACTAATAAAATTTAAAATATAAAATGATAATAAACTTTTATAATTAATATAAAGTAATACCAATTATATTTTTTTAATTTTCTACAATCGATAACCTTTATTTTTTTTGTTAAATTAAAATTTTAAGGTCAAAACGTGTTTATACTAAAATTAACGAATTTTTTTGATATAATTATTAATTAATAATTCAGACACATTTATCAATGTTTATAGAAGTTATTATGATATTATATTTTTAAAAATAAAAATATTTATACTTTTAAATTTAGTTTAACTCAATTAAAAGGTAAATTATTATTTAAATAATTATTAATGCAAATAATTATTATATTTTGTATTTTTTAAATATAGAAATATTATTTTTTACAAATTTTATTATAATATCTTATATATTGTTGAATATAAATAACTAATATATGAGTTTGTTTGAAATTGTATATTCTAAATTAGCCCCTCATTTTTTAAAAACTATTTTAGAAAATAATCACTTAAATAAGAAAATTCTAAACTATTTTTTTTAAAAGGCTTATTGGTTCAAAAAAATTAAAATTTTTCAAGTTTTGACAAAATTGGTCAATCCTTTTGATTTTGATAAAATTAGCTAAAACTAATAAAATTTTAGCAAAATTAATCAAAATTATAAAAATTTGATAAATCTAGCTAAAATTCAAATTATCAAAATAAGATAATGAAACATATTTTTAAAAAATACTGTTAAAATATTATTACTGTTAAAATATTATTAACTCATTTTATAAAAATATTTTTTTAACTCATTTTATTATTTTAACGCATTCAGTTAAAATATTTTATAAATATTTTTTTTATAAAAATACTGATTTTACTAATTTTTATATAAAATTTTAACAAATATGGTCATAATTCAAATTGCTTAAAATAGAATAATGCAACATATTTGTATAAAATATTGTTAACTCATTTTATAAAAATATTTTTAACTCATTTTATTATTTTAACTCGTTGAGTTAAAATATTCATTGAGTTAAAATATTCTATAAAAATAATTATTTTATTAAATTTTTATATAAAATTTTAGTAAATCTAGCTAAAATTTAAATTTATCAACATAGGATAATGTAATATATTTTACAAAATACCGATTTTATAAAATGCTGATTTTATTAATTTTTTTATAAAAATTCATATCAATAGGTTTATTATATAATATAATATATTATTTTATTTTTATCAATTTAAATTTTAATTAGATTTATCAAAATTTTAGTAATTTTGATTAATTTTATCAAAAATAAAAATATGAAATATTTTTATCAAATTATTTTTTTGAGTCAATAAACCTTTTTAAAACACTAAAGAACAATTACGTTTCTTTAAGGAAAAATTGAAATTAGAAGAAAAAAAATGAAGAGGAGAAGAAATTTCCACTCTGACTTTATCATCATTATAATCTGATTATGTTATTGATTTCATGGTAGTTATGTCGAGGCTATGAGGCTTGATTGATGGTCAATCCAAGCTACGAGAAATTTCACCGCAACACACAATTCTCAATGGGAAGGGGGCGCCTTGTCTCATCACGCCATCTCTGTATTGTACGAGTTCTTTTGCGAAATTAATAAATTAGGGTTAGGTTTTTTTCCCCCTCCATTAGAGTCTATAAAATCTGTTCTATTATGTCCTTATATTCCTATTTTATATATAAGAATTAGGGTTAGATTTATCTGATTTTGGGATTTTTCATTTCTTTTCTTTTGTTATGGTCTCAATTAATTGTAGCTCTCTTTGTCCAATACTGTACAATCAACGATTATTTCTTCATTCGTAGTTTTTTTAAATTTATTTCTTCGTTTTTTTTTTTATTGTTTGTTGAAGATATTATCATTGATGAATTTTGTGCCTGACATCCCCATATATAAAAGACTAAGAAAAAAGAGTGAAAGGGAAGAAACAAAAAAGGAAAAACATTAAAAAGAACAAGAGAATAATAAAATTTTATGACAAAAATTACAAATGGGGAATCCAGGATTATACACTCGAAATAATGGACAGCAGCACCAACAACTCCGATTAGGCATTACTGAACCTATTTCCCTGGGTGGACCGACAGAGTATGATGTGATAAAAACCCGCGAACTGGAAAAGGTTTATTTGCAGTTTTGCTTATCTGTTTTACTTGCTCTGATCTGGTCAAAGTTTGTCTGTGAATCTGAAATTGAGTTTATCTGGGCATGCTTAGTTTTTGCAAGATGCGGGACTGTATGAGAGTCAGGAGGAGGCTGTGAGGAGAGAGGAAGTGCTTGGGAGACTAGATCAGGTTGAATTTTATTTCCTTTGTGCTCATAATCTGTTAGAAAGCATATTTGCAATTGGTTTTTTGTTTTTTTCCTTTTTAAGCTTTTTTGTTTTACACGTAAAAATACACCTAATGAATAATTGTTATGCATTTTTGGCTTTTATGATGATTTCTCTCTACTAGTTAAAGTATTCTTCTTCTTGATTACATCAAATATAACAGATTGTGAAGAATTGGATCAAAGTGATTAGCCGCACAAAAGGTTTGAATGAGCAACTAGTGCAAGAAGCAAATGCTAAGATTTTCACCTTTGGTTCCTATCGGCTGGGGGTATGCTTTTAATCTCATCCTTTATTTGAAAATGAGATTTCTGTGCTGGTAATTGTACTTTTTACGTACATGCTTTTGTTGCTTTGAAATTTAGGTGAAGAAAGGAAGAAATAGAATAAACTGTCTTTTGATATTCTGCTTTGAGCAACATGATTTATTTTACTTCTGTTTGTGTATGCCTGGATGGGTTAAACTAATAAGCTACACCTGCACATATCTTAGCTTTCGAGTGATTATTGTGAGTGTTTATTTTGTTTGTATCTTTTCCCTTCTACATCTTCCTGTTCATGAGAAGGTGAAGTTCTATGTGGCATATGTTTTCAGATGTGTGTAATCCAGTCATTTAGAAAATCTATTTTATAAAAGGTGATTGCAATGCAAAATATGTAAGAGATTGGTGTCGTATCCAGGGAACGTGCTCTGGATTATTTGTTGGATTCATGGTCATTCGTTAACAATTTATAGAACTACCATGTTAATACAGTACTGTTCATGTACCTTGGACATTTTGCTGTTTTGTGTTCAGCTTGATGAACTTATAAAAATGCAGAAAAATTTTCTCCCAGATCATAAATGATATGCATTGGGAGGAAGCTTCTGTTTTTCTTTTTTTTTTACTTAACAGCTTTCGGTAAGGTTGACAGGGAACTGGTGGGAGTATGGGATATGTTCTGGTTGAGCAAAATTTTAGGCTTTCTATTATTTTTTTAATGAAAATTTTGGTAGATGTTGGGATCAATTTTTTTATTGTTTCTAGGTGATGGGTTTTTTTATGAATATTGCATAATAGATGAAAGAAGCATGTTATGATTTAAGAAGCTAAAAACTATATTATTATATTAAAGAAAGGACCGAAATGGAGATTTAGGAGGAAGAAAGATGGGAAAGAATACCAGGGAAGAAATATCTTCTCTGACTAAATTTTGGTCAAGGTGGGGAAAGTATTGAGGTTAGGTGATGTGATGAGATCTTCATAAAGTTATGGAAATGTTTGAGAAAGCATGCTTTGGTTTAAGCTGCTAGCAGCTATTTTACCTCACATTGAATAAAATAAATGAGAAAAATATTTAGAATTTAAAATAATTTGGGAAAAGAAACTAGGAAAGGAATCCTTAGTTGCTAAAATATATTGTGGGCATTTGTAACTTGCTACTGTGCTGCATCATGAAGAGCTCTACCTTAGACATGAACGACTACAAAATGAAAATCAGGAAAAACAAAGTAAAATGTGGACAAGAAAGGGGAAAGGCCCTCTGCCTACTTCTCAGAAAAGAATGAAAAGGGAGGGAAAGAATATGTCATTTATAAATTTCTACTGACAAGGCTTTTTCACCTTTTCTTTCCCTCCCCTTGTCTTCGTTCGTACTGTTTAGTATACTGAAAACTTCTGCTGATTTCTGTAATGTCTGCAGATGGCAAAAAGGATTTTAAGATTTATATTGTAACCCAAAATGGAAAATTGAATACATGCTGTCTATCATCTCTTTCTATTTATCCAAAATGCTTAAGAATTGAATGAGTATTGTGTCTACTTGATCCTGGTGCACACCCAGATTAATGTTTTCAAATCTTTACCTGATATACTTAGTTCATTTAATTTTTTATTTTTTAATTGTTTACATAAATATATTTTTCTCTCTTTTTTTTAGGTGCATGGCCCTGGTGCAGATATTGACACACTTTGCGTGGGACCTAGATATGCAACACGAGAAGTGCGATCAGCTCTTGCCTGTTTATGGTGCAGCGAGTTTTAAGTTCAGTTTCGGTGGTCCATAATGAGTTTAACAATGCTTCTGATGTTTGGTTGCAGGAAGATTTTTTTGGTGAGCTACATAGAATGCTTTTGGAGATGCCTGAAGTGACTGAGTTGCATCCTGTGCCTGATGCACATGTTCCAGTAATGAGATTCAAGTT
>CATIWR010054445.1:0-12080 GCA_949677035.1 Omphalea diandra | reverse complement strand
AAGAATATAACAATCTTTCATCTATGTATACCATAATATCATCACATTAAACAACATTTCATTCCATTGAAGTATATGACATTTAACCCATCACACATATAGTACCATTAGCTATTTACTTACTTCCTCCTTCAAGCTTATTTAGCCGTGGATGGTCCCGGCTTATTCCTAATATTATCCTCAATTCCTCGAAGACCTATTTCAATACACCAATTCAATTCATGATGATAAAGCAATATTTTCATTTTGTTATGCAACTATGACATGATTCATGAAATGGACCTAGTATTTATGCATATTTTCCTTATATGACAGACTGAGCTTGCTATACTCTCACAACAATAACTCTAGATATACTCATCCAAATTACTTGATTCTTTTTTTTCAAATAAACTGGACGCATAATGATACAACTATTCAAATTTCAAGCCAATATCAGACACATAAAAAATGTGGTGAATTTTTCAATTTTGCCTTATTGCAATGTCATCTAAGTCTGAGTAGGTCTTACCTTATTGGGTGTATCTCAAATTGTACCAATTCAGTTGTAATAATAATCTATCACCAGTTACAAATATATAAACGAATATTTTCATGTTTTACTCATTGTCTAATTAAGTCTATAAAGTCACCAAAATAAATGACCAATCTCAGGGTAAGCAGGTTTGTAACATGTTGACAAACATTCATTATAAAGGGACCATATCTCAACAACCATGCTAGATTTGGCAACAATATTTCACAGGCATGTAGATCAGACATAAATATACAACTTTCAAGTTTTTACCATCATTAATTATGGATCTATGGCCATCAAATTATTGGAAAACAGATTCAAAAGAAATGCGAGGTTTCATCCCAGTACAGAGTCAGTCCCAATCAGTGAGCCATATCTCTTTCCACATAGCAAATCAATCAAAACTATTTTACAAGTATTTAGAGAGGACATAACCTTACAAATTTCATGTTTTATGATTTGCCAAAATCAGAACAAAAGGCCATCAAAATATAAGAAAACAGAAGATTGAGATCATATCGGTCCGAATTTGACCCAGTCCTACTGAAGGAGTCATATCTCCTCACACACACACAAAATCAAGCAAAACCGTTTCATAGGTATTTATATGAGACATAAAGCTACAATTTCATATTTTGCATTTTCTCTAATTCCTCTTTTAGGATTATGAAATCGTGGGTACAAAATCATGCTCTAACAGTAGAATACAACACAAACAACTCTAGTTCTCTTGGATTCAACTTCCATCGAAGAGCTCTACCTCAATTACTCCATAATTCTCACTAACCATACATGATTAACATGTCATGAGAGGTTAATTTCAGGTGAGAAGAAGATAAATTAACTTACCTATTATCCTAGAATTAGAAAACCTTAGGCAGCTCACTATTCTCCCTTTCTTCTTCTTCTTATTCTTCTTTCTTTCTTTCTTCCTTAGCTCTCTCTCTCACTCTCTTTCTGCCATACCTCACGAATTACCCCTCATTTTTTACCCTAATTATCATATATAAACTTATTATAATAATATAAAATCATGGTGCTTTATTTGCATTGGTTGAAAGTTCACTTTTCCTCTTTTAGTCCCTCTTCTTCACTCTTAAAGCACCTTTATCCATCTCTCAATCGTTAAATGCTCCTTATACTCTTAAATAAGCTCTATAAGACCATTATTTATGATGTTATAATATGCAGATAACATAAGACAATTTTCCATGCAACTATACAAACATTGCATATATGTTCAAGTGTCTTAAATATAATGGTGCAAGTGTCAATGTCATGCTTCTACAAATCACATGACTAAATGATCATTTATCCAATGCATATGTTCATATGGAATTTCATATCATTTATGCAATGAATATGTTCATGTAATAATGCCAATGAATGTGGATAGGGATGATACAAGTTTGGCTAACTTGGTTCAACAATAATCATAAAAAAGAATTGAATAGGTAGAGGACGACATCAAAGGTGGAGAAGAAATGACAGTTGACCTAGTGTTTCAAAAATTAAATAATTAAAATAGTGTAGCAATTAAAGGCAAAATAGTGATCGATGCTAATAATGGCAACAATATTGGTGTGATGAATATAGTTAAGGGAGGCAATAATGGAGTTACTAAATAAATGGCTTAATGATAAAGGAAACCATTTTTGTTGGGGCAGGAGAAAAAGATATAGGAATGGAAATTTTAAATGAGGGATTGATTGTTGATGATATCAAACAATGGCATACCATTGATGCTAAAATGGAGGACGACATCAAAGGTGGAGAAGAAATGACAGTTGACCTAGTGTTTCAAAAATGAAATAATGAAAATAATGGAGCAATTAAAGGCAAAAGAGTGATCAATGCTAATAATGGCAACAATGTTGGTGTAATGAATATAGTTAGGAGAGGCAATAGTAGAGTTACTAAATAAATGGCTTAATGATAAAGGAAACCATTTTTGTTAGGGGCAGGAGAAAAAGATATAGGAATGGAAATTTTAAAGGAGGGATTGATGGTTGATGATATCAAATAATGGCATACCATTGATGCTAAAATGGAGGAATCTTCTAAATAAGGGCCTTAACTTAGCGCAACATATAATGATCCAAAAAATGAGCAAATTGTGAGACATAGACTCCAGGCCCACTATGGACAATGAGTACATTCAGTTGGAATTGTCGTGAGTTGGCAACCCATTTTGCAATTTAAGTTTTAAAGGACTTGGTCTAATAAAAACAACTTTATTTTATTTTCTTAATTGAAACCCTTTGTATCATATCCAATTTAAAAGTTATTAAGGCCTAACTAGGCTATGAGGTACTATTTGTAGTTAACTGTGTATGGCATTGCTATGGAAGTAGAAGAATGGGACAAAGCTCTTATGATACTTTAAATATCACATTGATATTAAGGTATGGTTCGAAAGCATGATAGGTTGGTGACTAACAGGGCATTATGGAATGCTTGAAAGGACTTAGAGGAAAGATTCTTAGGGGTTATTTTACAATTTTGCTAGTCATTCTAATATCCTTTGGTGTTGTATTAGAGATTTCAAAAACTTGCTATAAGGCACGGAAAAATGTGGTCGAGCTAAACATCCAAAATGGTTGATGACTGGTTTTAAGAAGACAATTAGTTACAATAAATTAATAAACCTTGGCATGATTAGATATGAGTATACATGGAAGAAATGAGGAGGAACTGATAATTAGGTGGAAGAAAGACTGGATTGAGCCTTTAGGAATGTTAGTTGGATGGGACTATTTCAAGAAGCTCAAGTTTAGAATTTAGAAATTTCATCATTTGATCGTATGCCTCTATTTATGAATCCTATTATTACTCCACAAATTACTATATGTCGTCAGTTTTTCTTTGAGAAGGTGTGGCTTTCTAAGGAAAATTATGCTAATGTAGTAAAAACAAGTTAAAAATTAGAGTTGGGGTCCACGATTCAAAGGAAGATTATGGTTTATGGTGATGATCTAATGTGTTAGAGTCAATTTATCATAAGCAATTTCAAGAGAAAACTAGTATTATACAAGAAAATAATGGCTACTTATCATAATAGACATGATGTAGATTCCTTTCAGAATTTTCATAAAACAAAGAAAGGTTATTGTGAGATGCTTCTATAGAGAGAAATATTTTAGAAGCAAAGGGATAAGCTTTTTTGACTCAAGAAAGATGATTGTAACTTTTAGTATTTTCATGCAATGGCTTTGTCTAGGAAATGGAGAAACAAATTCTACTAACTAAAGGATGACAATGGCATTGGAGAAATAAAGATAATGTGATGGATGAGTTAAATTGGGATTTTTCTTTTGTGTTTACAATTGCTGGTAATAAGGTTGAAGCTACTTTGGCTTGTGCTAAATAGGTGATAACTGACAAACAAAATCAAACATTTGTGGCTTTTTTTACAACCAAAGATGTGAAAGAGGTTTTGTTTGGCATGCAACCAGACAAGGCTCCTAAACAAGGCTCTAGGTTTAGATAGGATGAACCCAAATTTTGTTCAACATTTTTAGAGGATTATTGGTGAAGATGTATCTTCCTCTTATTTGAATATGATGTAAGATTGCTCTCCCTTTGGGTATAAATAATATGGCAATAGTTCTAATTCCTAAAAAGAAGTAAGTGGAGTCTATTAGGGTTCTTAAACCAATATCTTTATAATGTGTTATACAATATTGTGTTTAAGATGCACGCTCATTGGCTCAAATGTCTTCTCCTATCTATTATCTTTAAATTGTAAAGAGTTATTATACTTGAGCAACTAATCATAGATAACATCTTGATTGCATTTAAAGTTATGCATTTTCTAAAGAGAGAACAATAAGGGAAGGAAAGGCTTACTACTCTGAAGGTGGATATTAGCAAGATATATGAAAAGATTGAATGGGATTTCTTAAAAGGTATGATGTTGAAGATGAGGTTTAGTAATTGATGGGTAGACTTGGCTATGATGTGTGTTACAATAGTTAGATATTATATAGTTTAAGAAAATGAACTTTTGGGCCCTATGATATTGCAACGTGGGTTATGCCAAAGAGACCAGTTATCACTTTATTTATTCATTATTTGCACAGAAGGTTTGTTAGTTATGTTTAGAAATTAGGAGTAAAAGGGTTTGATCCATAGGTGTAAAATTGTAATAGGGGCACTAATTATCTTGCATCTCTTTTTTGTTAACAATAACTACTTTTGTTTTTAAGCTACTATGATAGAAAGTGAGAGGATAGCAGAGATAATGTTTTATATAGTAAGGCTTTGGGTCAAGCTATTAATTTTCAAAAATTGACCATCTTTTTTAGTGTCAATATGTTTGATTGAGACAAACAAGATGTTTGTTCTATTCTTCAAGTGGAGGAAGGCGATGGCTATGAAAGGTATTTGGGTTTACCATCTGTTGTTGGGAGAAATAATAGAGCAACCTTTTCTTTTATAAGGGATAAACCATGGAAGATAATGGAAGGATGGAATAGAAAATTTCTCTTAAGAGCTGGCAAGGATATTTTACTTGAAATGGTTGCCCAAGCTATGTCAAATTATAATGATGAGTGTTTTTCTTCTTCTTTTGGATCTTCGTAGTGAATTAGAGAGAGGATGATGAACTCTTTATGATGGGTTCAAAGTGAGAAAGGCTAAAGGGGATTAATTAGATGACTTAGAAATGGCTTTGTGTGAAGAAAGATTATAGAGGAATTAAGTTTAGAAATCTGCATGAATTTAATGTGGCTCTCGTAAGTAAACAAGGGTGGTAGCTTCTCACATCACCGAACTCATTAGTTTCTCAAGTATATAAAGCTTGTTATTTTCCCAAAACATCTTTTCTTGATGCTCAAATGGATTATAACCAGAGTTATATTTGGTGTATTGTTATTTCTTCCTAAAGCTTGATTAAATAAGGTAGTCATTGGTTGTCACAACTCAAATTTCGAACCATGCTGGCACTAGATAATGAGAAGACTTAAGGTCTCCAAAACCCGTAGCAAACCTAATTTAACTCATAAGAAGACCCATTATGCCTTTTGTTGCATCAATTTTACATTAATAATCTTAAACTTACACTATTATCACCTTGAATTCTAAGAAATAAAATAAGGGGAGTTAATCTCAAAACATTTCTTAAAACATGATATTTCTTTCCATTCCCTTTTCTTACTTTTCTTTTCCTTTTCATACTTTTCTTTCATGCCATAATCATATATAAAATAAACTTCCATAACCAATCTTTAGAATTAAGGTGTTCTTCCTTAAACTTATTTGGTTTTAGTCTCATACATTATACAACATAATCATTAATATATAATTCTCATATATAAAAACTCATACTACATGTCTTATATCATTTTTAAAGACATTGAGAAGATGACTAGAAACATAAAATAGATAATAATTGTATTTCTTGATTAAATACATAATCCTTAATGACATGTATCTATAAATAATTTGGCAATTACGAGGAATAAGTGCAGTGCCTTAACATATAGATAATACTTGTTGCTTAATCTCAACCCCTAGACTTTTAGCATCCATCCATCAGCCTAATCATTATTTACATATTTCTTGGAAAACAACTATATGCGTGGACATGTAAGCTCTATATAGAAAACTCAGTGAGGAATTCTATGTGTCCATTATGTATGCTCACATGCCTTAACATGAATGCATCTCTAACTACATGGGACGTCATCTACATACAACATATCATAACACATTTGGATATTCAAGTCCATAGGAATCCCTACTTAGGTTATTTATCTTTCTCGCATAGAAGGGTTGCCTCATCAGTTGTGCACTTGATGGAAAGTTGCCTCACCATCCACATCTTTCTCTTACATGGGAGAATTTCCTCACTAAGTCATATCATGCATGCATGACATTCATTAATATCATATAGGTCTTAATCGTTGTATAGCTAGTTATGATTATTTGGATTTTCACTTTTTTCCTGAACTATCCTCACATTACATAGCATTTGAACATAACATTTATATCCTAACATATCATTTCATCCATAAAATGCATAAGACTTTTATATTAAAATAATTTGGTCTACTATGGCATATATATAAAATTATGATATATGTATGCAATGGACATTAAAAAGTCACTAATGGACCCCTCACCTAGTATTACTAATCCTTAACTGCAACTCTTTTCCTTTTATCCTTGATCTTTAGCATCACATACACCTAAACATGTAAATAAATTTATATTAATATAATAATAATACTAAAAATATTGAGAGTTGTCTAAACTTATCTATAGAATATGTTCTTTAAATAAATTAAACTATTATTGAAGAAAAAGATCTATAAGAACATTAAATCCAAACTTTTTCTGAACTTACAATTAGTCCAAAAATCATATTTATATATTTAACTCCTATCATTTGAGTCCATATTTAACATTAATATACGATCACAACTATCATTAATTTCATATTAAACATCTTAATCCTTTAAATCTTCAAACTTTCCTAAAGTTGTTAATTTAGTCTATTTACTACATTCTATCCTCAATTAATGTCACCACTTCCATTCATCATAGTAGCATAAATTATAATAATAGCCATAAATGATGTCCATTTATGGCTCTAAAATCCTTAATTTCATCAATGTCCTCAAACATTTCCTATTTGCTCAAATTGGTCCAAAAATACAATTAACCTCAAATTATATACAATTAGCTCTAATTCCTCCATCAATAATTTACCTAAAATCATTTCACATCCATATAATTTATTTTCTAGCAATAAATCTATAAACATCAATTTTATATTTTAAGACCCAATTTGTAATTATTAAAAATCATAAAAAATTTGTAAAATCTTACTAAAACTTCTAAAATTCATGAAACTTGAACCATCGCGATCAAAGTAATTAATATGATTTTCTGGCATTAATATCCATTCGAGCCTACTGAGCCACCACTAGACCACCAGCCATGGTGATTGAAGTTCACCATTGGTGAGCAGTGAAAATCAACCATAGTCATCTTATAAATCTGTTGGCCCTAGGCACCAAGAAGGGGGGGGGGGGGGAGGGGTTGAATTGGTGTATAAAAATTAAAATTGGAAAGAGAGGAGAAATGGGATGAGAGGAAACACAAGATTTATAGTGGTTCGGGTGTAATCAACCCTACATCCATTCCCCAATTCTTCGAAATTGGGTATTCCACTATCTTTTAAAGGTGTTTGTAAGCTTACACCAAACTTTTACACTTGTGTTTTGAAAGGCTCACACAACAACCTATACACTTATGTTTTTAGGCTTGCACAACCACCTTTACAACTTATGTTTTAATAGGCTCACACAACAACCTCTCTTAGTGTTTTAACAGGCTCACACTATAACCTATTACAAATGGTGTTTATACTCACACTCAACAATGACTTAAAGAGTAACAAAGAGTGAGTAGCAAAATTGCAAGAGTTTAGGTACAAAGTTACTAATTCTCTTGCATTTACATCTGTTTTGTGAGGTATTTATAGCCTCTACCTACCAAAGAGATATTGCAATAAAATTGGTACAAAATCATCAAAGTGTGCTAGACAGATTTTTCGTATTAAATGTTTGACAGTTGTTTCGCGGTCGTTACTACTTTTTTGCGGTCGTGAATTCCAAATTTCATAAGGAAAACCCCGTTTGTATCTAATAGCTAGTCCACATGGCAGCTTCTAATTAGTGCACCAGGAAAATATAGTCGTTGCCTTTCACCTGCTCTTAAAAGTGGTGGTCGTAATTTATCTTGTACAGGATGCGACTCTAGATGCGAATTCCTCTACCAAAAGTGTTCATCTTCTTCTTTTGGGTTCGCGATAGCTACCAACAAGTTCCCCTCACGATTTTTGACTTCCAACGGTTACCTGAGACACTTGTCAAGTTGTGATTGTGGACTCGATTACATCTTGAGTTACTTCAAAATTCGCAGTTGCGACTGAGGCAAGCTTTACACTGCAAATTCATCTATGACTTTTGGAGTTCTTCCTTTGGATGAATCGCAGCCTAGAATTACTCCGTGATTTCATCTGTCTGATCTTCTAACAAGTCTTCTAATGGATCGTGATCGCAAATTTTAGATTGCGATCGTGATTTAGAAGTTGCTTCACATACTTTAAAGATTAAGATTTTTATCCAACTTCTAACTTAAAGACATTCACAAAAACTGTAAAATAACACTAAATTGAAACATTAAAAATGATCAATCACATTTGTTAAGATCAAAAGAGGCCCAAGACTTAGGGTTAACTACCCTAGTCGAATAATCTCCTCCTTTTTGATTTTGACAACTTAGATTGATCCTTAAGTGAAAAAGATGCAGGAAAGTGAAGTTGGGTTGTAATATGATTAAATGAATGCTTATGACAAAAATTACTAAGTATATCATTCCTTCAATCAAAGGTGAAGTTGATAAAACAATAAGTATGTTGCTCCCCCTTAAATTATGCTATAGTTATTCTCAAGTTATTTTATTATTTTCTCCCTTTCACAATTTCTCCCCCTTTGGCAATATTAAAAAGAGGGTATATAAGGAAAAAAGAAAAAAAAAGGAATTCATGCATAAGAATTCATAAAGAGCAAACATAATGCAATGGATAAAAGAATAAACATCAATCACATAAGAGAGTAATTTGGCAAAGAAACAAGTTTTATTTATATATTCATAACTGTGGGATCATAAGATTTGTAAAAATAAACATAATGAAAGTGAAAAACAAATACAAAATATCTAAAGTAATGGAGAATCATCTCCGGAAGATGGTGTATCTGCTGCTTGTTGTTCTCCCTCGGCTTCGTCTCAATCCTTTACATTGTCTTCATTGCCATCTCCATCCTGTGTGCCTTCAAATTCGATGAAGTCTAGAAGATGGCAAGGAGGAACTCCTAGCTTCTCTTGGAGATCCACCATATTGCTGTGAAGATAAGAAAGGAAAAGGAACCTTCTCTTCATCATCTCATAAGCTTGTCCAACTTGCGATCAATGGTGGCAAGAGATAACTTGGACTTTGGTTTCAGTTATGGAGGAGGGACTTGAATGTTGCCTTCTTCGATTTGAAGCCTCTTTCACTTGAGAGCTTGGGAGGTTTCCATCTTCTTCGCATTGATCGCACTAAGGGTATAGATGTATGTGTCCAGACGGATTGCCTTGGCATTGATGAGGTAGGTTAGGTTGAGGTAGTTTTGAGTGAGAAGGAGATTCTTAGTGAGGAATTTCTCTTTCACCTCATCAAGTGCTCTAACAAAGCAGTAGATGGCTATTATGTGGGAGGGTAAGAGAAACTGGCTTTTGGGTTTCATACTCATATGGATCAATTGATCCACAAGGTAACGACCGGTTTGGATAGGTTAGTTCTTGACAAGGCAAAATAAGAATGCCAAGTCCTTCTGTGAGACCTTCTCATTACCATCACCTCTTACATTGACGGAGAAGGTGATGATGCGATGAAGGATCCACAGGGGTAGGGTTTTGATGTGTTTAGATAAGGAGGAGCGAGGGTCGTCTTTGGTTTCGATGGATATCTCCAACCAAAATTCAGAGTAGATGACGTTGAGTACGGAGATGATGAATGGGATGTGTTCTTCGACTTGTAGGTTGAAAAGGGAGGATAATTGGTCGAAGGTGATGTAAAGGGGGTTGCTGAAAACCTAAAACACCAACCCGTATTGGCCAGCTTTCAAATCGGATTTTCGGCTTAGTTACACGGTGCACATGAACTCGCGTACAACCTCTTTATATCCTGGTTCATTTTGGAAGATGAATTCATTCTAGCCCAGATTAGAGAGAAAGGTGCGAATCTCCGCATTGATGCCCAACGTCTTTAACATGAAAGTCGATGGAATTTTGTTTGACAGAATCACTTTGGAAGAGTTTGCCTTGAATCTCTCCTTTTCCTCCTTGGTGATTCCCTTCATGAGATGGAGGGCAAGAGGTACAGAGGGTTGAGCCACTGCTTTGCCTTTGTCAGCCTTGGAGAATTTATTGAGAGCCATTGCAAAAGAGAGGAAGAAAGCTTGAGAGATTTTTGAGAGAGAAGAAGTGTTTGGAAGTGAAGTGAGGAAAACACTGTTGAAGGGGTATTTATAGGCTTGAAAGGGTGCAAAAACGATCATAAACAGCTAAAAATGAATTAAAT
Organism: Omphalea diandra; assembly: GCA_949677035.1. Taxonomy (NCBI): domain Eukaryota; kingdom Viridiplantae; phylum Streptophyta; class Magnoliopsida; order Malpighiales; family Euphorbiaceae; genus Omphalea; species Omphalea diandra. The sequence continues at coordinate 1,428 of CATIWR010054445.1, read as the reverse complement.
GAAGAGAGGAAACGGTTGGTAAGTAAATCACTTAATTGCCTAGGCGGTTACTCTAATTTGTGTCTGTGAAATCAGAAGTCGCAACTGCGAATTCCAAAAAATGTGAGTAACTGACAAATTTTCCTCAGGAAAAGGCGCATCAACGGTCATATTTTTGAAAAACTGACTAAAATTCGCAGTTGAGAACAATTTTCACGATCGCAAATTGACATTTGACAGCCGGGTGAAGTTGACTTGTAATTCGTGACCATGAAGAAGAAATAACGACCGTGAATTATGAGTCAACAAGGATAAGTATGAGAAAATTTTGAAAACAAGTGATCCACTAGAATTAAATAATAAACATGCTCATATAATCATCACTTATGCATAACATACATAACAATCAATCATAGGATCAAAATTTTCACTTTAGGGAACTTCCATCAAACATTCTCAATTCTCTCTTAATGAAGTTCATCCTTTCTTCATTTAGAGGCTTAGTGAGAATATATGCAAGTTGATGATTTGTGTCAATAAATTCTAACACAACATCAACCTTTTGCACATGATCTCTAAGAAAATGATGTCTAATATCTATGTGTTTACTCCTAGAGTGTTGGATGGGATTTCTAGAAAGATTAATAGCACTTGTGTTATCATATTTGATAGGAATGTGATCAACTACTTTGCCAAAATCCTTCAATTATTGTTTCATCCAAAGAACTTGGATGCAACAGCAATCCGCCACCACATACTCGGCTTCCGTGGTGGATAAGACAATTGATACTTGCCTTTTACTAAACCACGAAACTAGACATTTACTTATGAATTGGCAAGTCCTGAAAGTGCTTTTTCTATCTAGCAAGCTACTCGTATAATCCGTATCCGAATACCCTATGACCCTAAATAAAGAATCCTTAAGATACCATAATCCTAAGTGTATTATGTCATGCAAATACTTAAAGATCCTTTTAACAACATTCAAATGAGATTCTCTAGGGGAGGATTGAAACCTAGCACACATGCAAACACTAAACATGATATCCGATCTTAAAGTAGTAAGATAGAGTAGAGATCCGATCATACCTCAATATCTCTTTTCATCTACTTCTTTACCCGATTCATCCTTATCTAGTTTGATGGTACTGCTCATTGGAGTTTTAGCTACTTTGCAACCATCCATTTCGAATTTCTTTAGCATTTCCTTTGTATATTTGGCTTGGTTGATGAAGATTCCTTCCTTTGATTACCTGATTTGTAGATCGAGAAAGAATTTGAGCTCTACCATCATGCTCATTTCAAATTCCCTATTCATGCACTTAGCAAAATCCATACAAAGAGATTCAATAGTAGCACCAAAGTTAATATCATCAACATATATTTGAACGATTAATGTATCATGCTTGTGTTTTTTGACAAATAGTGTGGTGTCCACCTTCCCTTTCT
>CATIWR010054435.1:0-12282 GCA_949677035.1 Omphalea diandra | reverse complement strand
TTTTGATGGCGGTATACCGACGGTATACCGCCAAACCGAACCTAAATACCGAAACCGAAAAAACTCAAACCTTAATACCGAAAATTTTATGGTTGGACCGGTTTCGGTTTCGGTTCGGTTTATCGGTTCGGTTTTGGCGGTATACCGAATAAATACTGCGAAAATTTCAGCCCTAATTTAAATTGAGTTTGAGCTCAATTTCTAAAAATTAGATTAAGCTAAAATTGAACTAAAATATAAAGGGTTTAGGCTAATTTGAAGTTACCATTCCTTCAACTCAATTCAATTCATTTATATTTCCTCCATTCCAATATTATAGATCGATTTTTTTTTTTACACAGGATTAAGAAAATTAAGTTTTGTTGTTTAATAGTAACTCTTTTTACTAAAATGTCATTTCATACTATTTATTGTAGTACACTAAATTAAATACTTTCATTTATTTAAAGTTGGCAATATATAAGAGGATTTTCATTCTTGGTAAAATCTCATTAATCACAGAATATTGAAACCACAAAATAAGGAGGCGCACGAAATTGCAATGCAAAGTAGCAAATAAAAAAGGTTTAATTATTAGTATAGATATATTTGGCAATTAATGAAGGGACAAATTTGATAGTTTATAACTAAATTAACATCTAAATATATAATAAATTGGAAAGGAGGGAGTATTTTTTTTAATAAGAAAACCCAATTATAGCTCCAAAGACAAAACTTTGCACTTATTATGATTAAGAACAAAATAACTAAAACACTATCACTACTCTTAAATTATAATAGACCAAAAATAAATAAAAAATAAATGAAAGAAAACTTAAAATAGTCAAAACATTCACTCCCTTTATACAAACAGGAAATAAATGAAAAAAAGTCTAATCATTAATATTAATTTGCATATTTCTATCATATGTTCATTTATTTGCATTTTGTTTCATCTTCATTCAGAGATGTTAATAAATACACTTAAATAATTGTATGTATGTGTATATATATATATATAAGATAATCAACTAATTTAATACATAGTTTTTTTTATTTGTGAAAAGTGTCATTAACTATGACCTAGTATTTTTTAAAAATATTTAACTTTTTCTTATGAACAAATGTTAAACAAGTATCATATATCGTAAATATCAATGAAAAAACGTTGAGTATGAATTTACTTGGGTTTGCTGATATTCTACTTCTTTTTTTTTTAGAATGATATTTTACTTCGTAGTTATTACATAAAAACATCAACTGTAATTTCATTTAGAAGACAGGAATGTGATAGTAGAATTTGTACACTTAATTATTTATTTTTTTCCGCTCTCTTTTTAATAGTATTATTGAAAAACTAAGTTCACTATTTCTAGTAATATGCTTTCTTCGTTGGAAAATAGGTGTCCCTAATCTTATGTAATGAAATTAGATTTGTGATTCCATTAATAAATCTCTTTTTTTACTTTTTTTTTTATATTATGTTCAGATTTATATCTTTTGTGAATGTGTTATTCTCCCTTATTAATGTTTTAATCTCAATTATGAATATTTTCTTCTTCTTTTTTATGAGTGTTTTTTCCCTTTTTGTGAGTATTTTTTTTCTCTTTTTTGTGGGTTTTGATTTATATTTGCTTAAAAAAAAATAGTCTCTATTAGTTTTGGATTATTTATTGATCTATTTTGTAATACGATTATGATTGTTCAAAATTTTATGATAATTTTATTGAGGAACTACATTTAGAACGATACTATAACATCAAAACAATTTCAGAGTCGTGTAAAAAGTTTTTTAGTAAGTGGAATTATTGGAATCATTGTGTTAGATTTAATTATAGTTTTTCAATATCAATATTTTAGATTGTAGATGTCGTATTATTATCGATTTGAATGAATTATACTATTTTATCAAAAAAATTTAATATTCTCTCCATTTATGAATAACTGACTTTTTTAAAAAAATTATTTCAATATAATTGTCATTCTAGAATATTAAGGTAACATTAATTGATTTTTTTAAAAATTTATCTCAATCACAACTGTCTCTCTTCCTAATGAATTGCTTTTTTTTAATTAGTGTTATAGTTTTGATTAAAGACAAATTAAAAGTATAATAGTTCATGTTAATTAAAATTATTATTAATTAATTACTTTTTAATTTAAGTGCATACTTTTTTTTGAAATATTCAAGTGTGTACCTATAAAATGATAGTTATTCAAAAACACATGAAGTAATATAATTGTCATTCTAAAATATCAATGTAACATTAATTAATATTTTTAAATTTACTTCATTACAAATTTTTTTTTAATTAATTATTTTTTTATTAATGTTAGTAGTATAGTTTTAATTATAAATAAATTAAGAATATATTTATTCATATTAATTAAAATTAATTTTAATTAATTATTTTTTTAATCTGAATGTATATATCTAAAATGACAGTATACAATTTCAATGAATTTCTTCTGCATTAAGCAACAAATCAATCAATATGGAGAGTTCAGACGAAGTCCAATGGCCGAAGATTCCTTCCATAATCACTGTGGTCAATCATATATCATTATCTTCGACCAAAAAAAAACGCGCATAATATATCATTATCTCTCTATTAGTAATTGCCAAAGATTCCTTCTATAATCTATAATTAATGTAGTCAAATCACTCTTTTTTTGCAAGCTTTCTTCGCAAACAACCCTAAAGGCGGCTGTGGTTCACTTTAGTGCCAACACTACCCATTTTCTTTCATTTCATTTTATTTTTCTTTTCTTTTGTTTATTTTTTAAATTTTCTTCAATAAATTACTTTTTGAAATCTATTAATTATTTATTCATATCTCTTAATTATAAAGTCATATTATATCTTTTTTATAAGAATTTTAACTTTTATCTTTAAATTTATTATTATTGACAGATTTTAAATTTTTTCATTTTATAGTAAAAATTATTATTATTATTATGTTTCTAATTTCAAAGTTTTATTGTAATTATATAACTTTTTTGCTATGTAGTTAGAAAATGATTTCAAAAATGTAAAGTCTATAATGATTTTTATTTAAAGATTATCAGATGAAATTTGTAGAATGATAATACATATCGAACAATAACTAACAATTGTCATTGAATAGAATACATGTACTGCTGGTCAATTAAGTTTAAAACTCTGTCATTTCAATTTAATATCTTATAAAATGAGATTTCAATTATTATTTATTCTGAATGTAAATAAATTTTTTTTAATAAAATTTTCATATTATAAGATTTTATATTTATGTATTATCATATGTTTGCAGTTGATGAATTTATTTTATTTCTTTTGAAAACAATTTAGTCAAATCACTGATTAAGGTAGAATCTAATCTGCTACAAACCACTAATAATGCTACTATTTTAATATCCCAAATGAACAAAGAATGTTCCACATATACCTAACTTTTTCCCTTTCCCAAATAAAAATTAAAAAAAAAAAAAAGAAAAAGAAAGAAGTAGCTAGAAATGAACCTGGTTGATCATGTACTAAATCTTATTATACAAGGAATCTTGAGAGCCCTACTTTGTGACCTAACATTTGGACATCCTTCTGAACCTGCTCTCTGTACTCTTTGAAGCTAAACTTCTTATAAACTGAAGGCTCACACCCACTCTGGATCTCTGTATCATATGAAGGGCAGAAGAAATATGCCGCCGAAAATCTCTCCACCAGCGGATTGGTGACAACGCGGTGTTCAACACTCTTATACACATCGTTGCTCCAAGCCTGCATCAATACAATACATTTTACTACAAATAACCACACAAACACTGCAACAACACATTCAGTAATTTGTATGAATTTTCACTAATTTTTTATTTAAATTTTATTATGCAATAAAATTTCAACTTTGATTAAAAAGGTTACTAGACAAAGATTACCTGGAACAAGTCGCCAATGTTTATTATTAGAGCTTCAGGATTAGGTTTAACCGCGAACCATTTTCCGTCTTTCACTAGCTGCAAACCTCCGACTTGATCTTGATGGAGAATTGTGAGGAAGTCGCTATCAGTATGTGGCATGAGCCCAAATACCTGTGCGGGAATGTCACATGGTGGGTATCGATTCAGTCGAAGATAGCAAGTGCTTGACACACAATTTTCTTGGAAGAAGGTGGCACTGCAGCCCAATTTCTCTGCCAAAATTCTGGCTAATTTTTGCGCTAGATCGGCAATTGTTGTAGCAAATTGTTCTATTGTTGAGCTGAACATTATAATACAAATAAATCAATAGAAAATTCCTAACACATATATGCTTAATCGTAATTTTGTAAATTATCCCAATTTATTTTTCCAATTTTCAAGTGAATCTAAACTAAGTGAATTCCAAGGAAATATTGAAAGTGAAAAAGTCTCCTAGAATTTTTCAAATTCTAATCTACTATACTAGGAGATAGAGACTCAAAACTACTGGCTGTGAATCCCAAGCAATCGTCCTTTTTCTTCCAAGTAGGAGGGAGGTGTATCAAGTACCATACTATGGTCATTTACTTGAATTATCAACAAAATGGGACCCATTTATCCAAATGAGGCCACACACACCAAGTTATAGTCGCTGTAGAGTGGCTTTGCTATGCCTGACTTCCAGCTCATCCAATTTGTAACATTCATTCACTGGAGGAGTTGTTAATAATTAAAAGCAAAGGAATGGATAAATTCTGAGGAAAATAGCAGACCATGCATGCAAAAATTATACTTACATACATGACTTGATGTGGTATAATTTGAGACCAGTAACAACTAACCAGAAGCCAGCTATATATATATATATATAGTGCCAGATGCCAATTTTTGTATGTTGGGTCTTAAATTTTTACCTTGAAAAGCTGTCACTACTTTGTGTACTTGTCTCACACTGAGACTCGGAGACAACAACTAGAACATTATGAAGGGAAGCTAATTTGAGGATGTGGTTCCCGATGCATAAAATGTGTGTGTGACCACTTAGCTGTTCTGCGCATTTTTTCTGTTTTGCTTTGATAGTTCTACTTTAGGAGAAAAAAAATATAAAATGTCTGAGCATGATGGTTTAGCGTATTATACTATCGTAATAACCGCCAACGCCACGCAGAAAAGTTGCCCGTTTGTTTTTATTATATTTTAAAAATAAATCAATTTTTATTTTATTTTATTAGTGACCTCCAAATCTAAGACCTCTAATGCAGGGAAATACCCTTAGGTAGCATATGATGGTTGATAAGCGGAGAGTTATTGTATGTAAAAAGCTGCAACAAAAGGATTGTTCAATTAAGTAGTAGACAAATATCATATACCTCTTCTTTTTTCCTATATTGAAACTGACATTCTAAGTCTACTTTGGCAAGGCACAAGGAAAATGGCCTGTGTCAAAAATTGTATGGTTTGTGTATGTATTTTGGCACTTCCCACTGTAAACATTCTTGAGCTCATTTTGTTTTATCCCTAGAACAAAAAATTAGGAATTATGAGTTTCAACACTTACTCCTATTCACAACTAATTATTACAAGTAAAAATTATTTAATAGTCCCCTAAATTTAAACTAACAAGCTTATATTTACATAATTTTTTAATTTATAAGTCTATGTAATCACCTATTCATAACTACCTAATTAATGGCATGTGATTTAAGGTCTCCTTTCTCTTGGAAACACATGGAAGATAAAACACCAAAACTACACTAGACCCATGATATAGAGAGAAAGTGAAAAGGCTTGTTTTAGTGAAAGAACGTAAAGACATGGAAATTACCTGAGACTGGTGAGACCATTAGAAGGGGAAATATCAGTCATGGGAATGTGAAAAGCTTCAGACCATGACAACTGACTGATGCAAGTAGCTGTAGGAGTTCCCCAGCGGTAGGATCCAGATGAAAAATTCAAGAACTTATCGTCTTTGCTCTTTTTGTGAAAAGGTTCTTTAAAAACCTTGACTTGTTCTCTCCTCATCTTGTCCAAAATCTGGCGTGAAACCCCATGATTTACAACCTGAAAGAATCCCCACTCCTGCGATGCCCTAGCTATCTCTTCTTTGCACTGGTCTTTATCCCATTCATCCTTGCTTAAACCACCAAGATCAATCAAAGGAAGCTCACATTCCTCTACTGTAATCGTCTCCATGTTACTTGTGGCAATATTGGTTTTTGATTCTTCCAAGATTTTGTCTAGAAGTTTCTTGTAGATCTCATGGAAAGGTGGGTCCACGTTCATGTCCATGTCCATGCTTAAAGGCTGATGATCGGGAGATTATGAGGAGAAGAGAAAGATATGTTAAAAGAAAATTCTTAAGGATTATATATATTTAGGAGACAAAAGACAAAAACGAAAAATGTTGAAATAGCACACACAACGCAGTTTTCCTCTTTCTATTTTGGTTTTGCTTTCTTCGTCTTCGATGAAAACGTGATGTCGTTTTCTTTCACGTTTTGGACTTTGGAGAAAAAGTTGATTTCACGTCTTTTTATTCAATGTACATAACTTGTCTTCTCTCTTTTTTCCCTGCTCCCTTTTTGTTGTGGTTGTAGCAGTTTTCTTGTTATACTTACAATCATAGGAAGAAAGGACGCTATGAGCATCAGAATATGTGATTCTATCATATCCTAATTAATTAAGTTAATTGATTGCTTCCCTTAGTCAGATATATGAAATCAATTTTGCAACTTTGTACCCCAAAAAAAAAAAATCAAAATTTCCAACTCAACAACTAATATACTAACGTCTTCCAAATAAAAGACAGGAGAACATATCTCTAACCAATATATATATATATATATATATATATATATATATATATATATATAAGGCAAAGAGAACATATATGAGATCCAAGCGGATTCACATGGCAGACCAAGAAAAAGAAATATCTTCACATGGTGAAAATCACCATAAATAAATACAAAGTTGAAAAACCCATCTTTTAGAATGAATTATTTTTTAGTTAATTTGATTTTAATTGGAATTTTTGAAATTTTACGGTTATGAAGACGATTTCAATTTTACTAAATTATTTTAACAGAATGAGTTTGATTTTTCTGTAGTTGATCTTGATATGTGGTTAACATGATTTTACATATAAAAAATAATTATGGACAATGAAGAGATCAAATCCATTATGGTGGCAAATCAGAAATAAAAATAATAATTATGAAAATATCATATTCACTGGATGTCTCTTAGTTTAAATGGAGGTATGAGTTCGAATAAAGACTATAAAGTTCAAACCAATCTACTTGATTTTTTTTTTTTAAAAAAATGATCAATTGAACAAATTCATGTGGGAATTTAGTCAGCAGGCAATAATTAATGAGACTCTTTTTAATGTCAATCATGCTTTGATTGGCATATGACTGTTGATGAAGCAATAAGCATCTCCTCACAGAAAAGAAGGACAACTAATTGTCTTCACAAAAGTTGGGGTATAGTATAGTAGCCTCTTTTGGCACTTAATTTGCCTGTCGCTAGGAAGTAAAATCTCCTTGGTATCTACTCTCCATTGCAAGTTAACCTGTAATAGCGGCTAACATGACCAGTTCCAGCAAACATTTCACAGTGGAATTTATAGCAGCAGTTGATTGAATCGTTTATTGCCACATAATAAAATGAAATACAAATATTTATACAATATTTTCAGAAAAATATATATATATGCACCACCAGCAAAATTTAACATTTTGGATGGAAATTCACCATATGTCAGTGCAGAGCATATATATTTTTAATTCTTTTTAATGAATAAATAAATAATTAAATTCATATAAACTTAGAAAGTATGAATTAATTGACTTGAATACCATGACACACACACACACACACACATATATATAAATATATATAATAAGAGGAATTCTTTTAAATGTATGCATAAAAGAGGGGAGAAAGGGGAAATTTTGAAGTTGTTTTATGTGTGAAATTTGTGTGTTGGTAGCTGAATTTCCATGCCATCCAGCTACCTTGTCCAAACACCAGGCTAACACGAGGTTGTCCCACGGAAAGTGTTTGGTCTACCTAGTGTTTGCTAGAATTAAATTTTTTTAAGTATGGACACTACTAGTACAAGAAAACAAGTCTATGGTCGCAGCATCAAGAATACCATACGATATAAGACCACCCAACTAATTCTTTTCTCTAGCTAAGGAAAAGATATCAAAATGGTCTATAATATTCATTCAGAATAATAAATTAAGGGGGAAATTAAGGATTATGTTTTTTTCAAAAAAATAAAAATAAAAGAGAAACCATTGGAAGCAGCGTAAATTTCAGTCCTAAGTAATTATCACCTATATATTCCTTAGAATAATCCTCTGTGCCCATAATTGATAGAATTTTATGCACTTTTCTCAGGTTCCCATCACATCACAAAGAATGAAATATATATATATATATATATATATATATATATATATATATATATATATATATATATATATATAAAATAAAGAATTAAGGGACCCGGCCATAATCATTTCAGTTGAAAAAGATGCAGAAAGGCAAAAGATATAAACTACAGTGAGGGAATTCTAGAACAGATAATGTCTATGAATTTAAAGGGATGGGCCAGATGTATATGTATGGTTGCTCTCAACTATGACTCGTATATAAAAAATGCATAGGTCATAATTAATCCACAAGTGCGGGGGAAGGTTCATATTTCTTACCTGGCTCATATTCGCCTTCAGGTTATTAGTTTCCACCATTTCTTTTTTTCTGCTATCTTTGAATGTTCAACACAATTTAAACAAAACCAAAATTTCATTAGTTGAATAAATAAATTATAAGAAATTATAATTGAGAAATAGACAAAGCAACTGGAACATCACTTCATTTTATTTTCTGGGAGGAGACAAAAAGATAATTTTTCTATTATGTAATAAAGATTTTTGAGTTTTGTCCAGTACATCATCTTCAGTTTGTACTAGTCGAAGCCCAAAAATAATTTAGTGAACTAGAAAGATAAGTATTTGCATGGCAATGCAGGGAAATGTCAACGTCTACAAGTAGTTCTCAAGCTAAGAGAAAAATGTGATGATATCATACTATTTTAATTCTATACTGAAAACAATGGTTAGAGGGGAACAAAAGCATGAAAACAAATGAAAAGATTAGGACGGGAGAAGGTAAACAAAAGAAAAAAAAAAGATCTAACTTGCATATTGATCAAAACAATTAGCTTTCCGTATTAGGAAGAGTTTTTAGCTAGCTAAACATAGAATTGCAATGGTAAAAGAAGGAAATGAGAGGAAATATTGTCACTCACAGGAATGAAAGAGAGCAAGATAGATGAAGAGAGGAGTGGAGGTGAAGTGGTGTGCGTAGTCCACTAAGTTTGGAGGAGGGGAAGATATTTTTATAGGGCATAAAAGAAAGCAATCCCATCAATAATTATAATTATGATTCAGCACACTGTAGTAAGAATGATACTGAGGAAGCAAATTGGTAGCATCTGATCAAGAGAACGGCACGCGTCTTTCTTTCATAGTGGCAGTAGCTAGTAGTGCTAAAATTAATATTGGTTTACTCAGCGTATTACTATTTTAAGCATGATAATTGGATAAATTATCTCCTCATTTTTCCTTTTATGGTGTCGACAGCTTATAGAAAGAGATAAGGGAGTGATAGACTTGGAAGAATGAGAACCAAATGATATTGTGATGTGCCTAAGAAATTTGGTATAAGAAAAAGACTTGGTTCAATATGCACCAATTGAACATTAATATCGTTTATCATCACAATTTGAATCCAAGCCTTACGTCTCCATCTATGTGAAAGTGGAAAAAATCTGAGAAAACAGGGCACATGATTAGTACTGGACCCAACCGCATAACTGTAACTGCTGATTCCATGTCGGCACATACGTGGCAGCAATTAGAATCACATGCACTCTTAAAAGTCTACGTCAAGATTTCTTATTGGTTTAGCAGGAGAATTAAGGGGAGGCATGTGCATTGCTTATTGGTAAAAGGACATGAGTATCATCACTGTACCATTTATACCCTAACTTGTTTCCACGCTGCCTTCTTTCTTATACGTTTATTTGCTTATTATATATACATTCTACTACTTTATAATATCTTCCGTATTCCCTTTTCATGGACAATAAAAATCTCATGTTTTTGACATAATACCAAACATTTCAATTACGTAACATGGCCTTCTGGCATTGCCAATATATATTTGTTAGCTTTTTAGGGTAAAATATCGAAGTATTTGCATCCACGACATTGTTTGTTTGTCGTCCATGGGTGTCGATTTTAGTGGCAAGCGAATTGAATAAAATGATTTCGGATCAATTAATTTTGGATTAAGTTTGTTTTAGCGAATTTGTATTGAGTCATTTTGAATTGTAGACAGATTGAATTGAGTTCTCATCAAGTTAAAGGTATAGTAAAATTTCAAGTTAGGTCACTTATGGTTTTAATATTTTTTTAAAAAAATAAAGAAAATATTATTTAATTTTAATGTTTTTAATAATTTAAATAAGATCAAATAGATTAATCTACAAATTGAATCAAGTTTGAGTTAATTTGAATTGATTTATGAATAGAATTAAATCAATTTTTTAAAATTAGATAGAAATTAGAGCCTTTACTAACGTACCTCATCTATCAATTTAAGATATTCACTTAATCTCCTCCCTTATCGATTTTAGTATTTTAGACAATACCATCCATATATCGTGGCTCTAATTTTAAACCGAAATTCTTAGTATCACATTGGAGAATTATATATGTCCATCTTAAATGTGTTAATTCATTCCAAGTATATTGGTTTAATACGTTGGAATTTTTTTTATGTGGACAAATATTAATTATGGGTTGGTTTTAATTATTTATAAAATGGACTGAATAATATAATTTATTGATTGTGGGTAAACCCAATTAAAATGTGATCAATTGAGTTATGGGCTTGTGACACCTTTTGTAGGCCAATATGAAAGATGGTCAGTGTAGGTCTATTTTAACATAGACATGTGATGGGTGAACCTGTTAAAATTATTATAAATAGGCTAGGTCCCCTCTCTTGCCTTCAAGATGATTGATAACCCTAATTGTCACACCCATCGTAGTCGTCTTATGAGAAGGTCAAAGAGAGGAAGACCTAACTTTCTTTTTTCAACGCTTCTGACCTATTATTTCAGTGTTCTATTTTCAGTGATCGGAATAATGATGCGGAACAATTTGGGATTTAACGCGTAAAGAGGTATGCAACTTGTTTCCGCTTTCAGATCTACTGCACAAACATGTACGCAATTTTGTTTTTGCTTAATCATGAATGGTGTTCTAAATTCATGTACTAGATCCTGAAAAATTCTTACATATGGTATCAGAGCATGAAATTGTACATGGTTTAGAATCATAAATCTTTTGTATTGATAAAAATAATAATAATAAAATTATTATTTTGACAATTGATGTTGTTGTATTGATCTGTTATATATTTATTTGTGCCTATTGTAACAAATTGTTCTCTTAGCTCAGACGGTTGGTGAGACGACTAAGGAGTCATTAGTTGCGGGTTTTAATTTGCGTTCCCGTTTTCTGTCATATTTTTTTCTTCTTTCTTTTTTTTTTCTTCCTTATCTTCTTCCTTCTCTTCTGTTAATGACCCAGACAGAAACAAAACTTTTTTTTTGGTTCCAAACCGAAATTGCAAACAACAACTCCTCCTCGGCCGAACTCTGACTTCATCGCCAACTCCGCACGAGTAACTCTCATCTCCAACTTCGAATCCTAACGCTAACACTAGTCATTCATGTGATGACTTCTTTGTCTGAACCGTCCATGGAAATCGCGAACCGTCCATGGAAATAATGAAGGAATGGCTTCGGATTTAATGGATCTTTGGGACACCAGAGATTGCGAAAATTATTAAGGCTTTGAAGACTTGTGTTGTTGATTTCTTTGATCCGTTCGGTCGGTCATCTGTCTGATTCAATATTGGCAAATCACTGTGATGTGAAACAAAAAAAAAAAAAGGGGAAAGAGAGAGATGCGCGTCGTGGGTCTCGAAGCCATGACCGCGTCCCTCCAATGGACATAACTTTAGCCAACTGAGCTAAGTTTTCTGCATGTTAATATATTATGTGCGTTAATATTTACATAAGTAACTTATATTCATCTACATCATGACATATTTTATTTTTATTTTAATAATTATTAATATATATATGTGTATACATATATATTAATATTTAGGTGATATATATATATATATATATATATATATATATATATAGTGAAGTGTCAGTTTATTATATAGTTATATTATTTTTATGATAAAATTAAATAAATAAATAAAAAA
>CATIWR010054422.1:0-18138 GCA_949677035.1 Omphalea diandra | reverse complement strand
AAGCACACTTCACTCAATGACTATACGAAACCACAACTTAATATTTTTATCTTTAAACGAGTCTAGTTGAATTACAATAAAAAAATTGATTAATCACTTTAAAAATATTATAAATCTCATAAAGGGATAATAATAACCTTCATATAAAAGTACTCAAACTTTAATAAAAAAAAAAGAATTAAAACCTCTCATCAGGATTACAAAAGAAACAAAAAAAATTAAAAAATCTGTAAAAATAAATACATATGTATATTATTGAGATGAAAATAGATAATATAATAATAAAAATAATGAAATTATGAGCTACAATCGGCGATTTAGATGACAGTAGCCTCAAATAATAAGTAAAAAAAATAAAAAAAAAATAAGAGAGGAGATGGCTAGAGTTTTCTAAGAGAAAAGAACTACTAATCAACAATTCAGCTTTAAGAAAGCCAGAACTTGAAATAGTAGAATGTCACGAAGTGTTTTTTTCTTTTTTTTTTAATATTTATGGTAATAGTATCTTAGTTCCAACTCACGCGTCAACAAGATTAAATTTAATATTTATTACCTTTAAGAATAAAGCTGAAAAAAAAAAACATCCCAACGATTTACATTATAAAAAATAGGTTAAAATTAATATTCGTATACTATAACGTGTAAAGAATTTAACAGCAGCTAGCTACGACTACATGTCAACAATAGAAGGCTATTTTGTAAGTTAATAACAAGACATGAAAATTCCTTACCTACTTTCGAGAATCCAAAGCAAGAGTCTTGAATTCATCACGCTGCCTAAGATTTTGTTGCGCAAGTACGAATCAATAATGGTATGAGGATTAACTGAATTACCCAAGCATTACTAAATGAATTTGTTCATTTTTTTACTCTTCTAATTTCGAACATGTAAAAAAATTTAATTTCTTTAAATATATCAAATTGATATAAATGATGTAATTTTAAAATTGTCTAAAAAGAAATTTAATCTTAATTAACATCTAAAATGTTTCAAAAAATACTCATGCTACTTACTCAACGGTGGAATTAAAGAGATTGGCATGGGCTAAAGCTTTATGGCCGGCCAAAAGAAACTGACAAAAGAGTGTGGTGGAGGGTCTGTCAGCCCCTGTTACCATGGATATCTATAGAAAGAAGGGGGTGTAAGCAGAAGAAGCTCCTCTCGAACCGTTTTTTAAAGAACATAATTAAATCAAAACGACGTCATTTTGTTTAAGTTGAAACAAACTACCCTTTCCTTCTCTCCCTCCCACGTGACTTTTGTTTTTTTTTTTTTTTTTCATTTCATTTCTTTTTCATTTTCTTTTACTTCTTTTTTTAAATAATAATAATACAATAATTAAAATTCTCATAATTAAAATATGCGTGTTATGAAATCAAATTTCTCTATCCATAATTAAATTAACTTTCATAAAATATATAAATTAATTTAAATTAAATTAATTCTCTTAAATATAAATATAATATCACACTTAAATAATTAACATCAAATTTTACTTAAATCAAATAACAAATTATCAATAACTAATTACTTCTCATGAAATAAAATATATTTCATAAATAATTTGACTTCTCAAAATTCAAAAAAAAAAAAATTCTTCACTTAAATAACTTTATTTCTTATGGTTAAATACTTTAAATTAAATCAATTCTCATAATATTTTTAATTAAATCAACTTAATTAATAACTCAAATAAACTTAATATCCTTAACATAAGTTAATTAAATTTCTTAAAATTTATTTAACAAAATTTATTCACATAATATAATTAACATCAAAATCATTTAAAATATACTCATATTAATTAAATTAATTTTATAAACTCCTTAAATATTTACTTAACATAATTAATCATATAATATAATTAACATTTAAATCATAAATTCATATTAACTTAAAATAATTTTCATAAATCTTAATAAATATCGTATTTAAATAATTAATTCCACATCTTTAAATTCTTTAATCATTAAACATATTTTCTTTATATATACTCATCTTAAAATATTAAATATTATCACATACTCTTTTAAATTTAATTTCTTAAATATAAAATATTCATTAAACACAACTCTTCAAACTTAATTCATAATCAATAATATAACCTTAAGTAAAATAATCATCTCTTTAATATAAAATAATTTTTCTTTGAAATACTTATATATACATTAAATAATCTCATTAAACACATTAAAATATATCTAATCATTATTAAATCATTAAAATTCATAATTATATATGCATATAAATATAGAAAAATATTCTTAAAATAACTTTGATCACCGAAATTTCCTAAGACTGGATTTTGGATCTTACAAAACACTTCCCCTCCCCTCAAAAACAGATTTCTCCTTTATTCTCCATTTTTCACCCATCTCCTCTTCCTCTTCTTCCTCCTATTTTGCTACCACCATCAGCAGTAGCAATTTCAAGTAAGTGAACCCCCTGAAAATAATTTCTAGTTTTGCCACTAGATTTACCATCAAATAGAAAACATTGTGATTATCTTGATCACGAAACAATCACATTAGATCATGAACAGTGATATGAATTCTTATTGTTGAACCGTAATTTGTTGTGTGTTTATCATTTCAACAAGGCTTCTTGTTTTTCTTTAAGACGTTATCAACATCAAGTGGACAAGTATCGTAAGACTTATCAACAAATTCAAGGAAAGTCAAATAACACGGGTGATTTTATGCTAATTTTGTTTCGGTTCATTTCACTCAATATTGCATTAATTGAGACAGGAATTAGTTGCAGATGTTGGGAAGCCATCTTAGATTTTTTCTGTCAAAGATATATTGATAGATACAGTTCATGTATATGTTTTAAGACTAAGTAAGAGATCAAAGAAAAACAAAACTTGATGTGTAAATAAAAGTCAAAAGGTCGAAATCTCTTTCTTTTTCTGTTTCTTTTAATGATAAATTGATTTGATTGGGTTTGATTATTTTTAGTTAAATTTAATTATTAAAATATTTAAATTTCAAAAAAATTTATTTCAATAATTTATTTTAAAGTCTCACTCCGCTACGGATATTATAATGTGGCTCTCTAATATTTCATGTGTCTACGAGAAACTCTTTGATGTTGATTGATTGTGATGTTGATTTTTTTAATGTGCATGTCGAGTCATGTTAGCTCTCTATGTATTATGATTTTTTTAACGTGCTCTCTGTATAATTTTATCTTGTAAAAATTTTATGAAAGACAAACATAAATAAAAATGTAATTTTGATAACTCATGAAAAAGAAATTGTAGTATGCGTTTAGTTCATTATGTCAAATTATGAATTAGTTATTCACAATTTATTATTTATATGATTTTTTAAAAATTAGTTGATATTTGATAATTTATATTTAAAATATATAATGTAAATAGTTTTTTTTTTTTATTGAATTAGCAAAACTTTCAATTTAGCCAAATAATGGTATGCGAATTAAAGCTGCGTACCTATTTAACTTGTCCTTCAGCAATGATAAATTTTACAATGATATCATCGAAAATATGCATGTAAGGAAAATTGGAGAAGAGAAAGCACTTGCACTTAATCTTCCCTCCCTATGCATCCTTAACTAGTGTTGTGCGTCCAAATTGCCTTTTTAGTTCTTTTACTAAAATTAGAAAAGTAGTCAAATGGTGGTACCTGCTCCTAATAACCTTCAAATTGCTTTTGATCTTCTTTACTAAGTTAGAGAAGTAGTCAAAGAACCAAGATGGGTTTTACTACAAATACAAGAAAATATGTTTCTATATCTCTGATTGATTCTGGTAAACAAAAGACAGCAGAAAATTTCATGATAGATGGCTAACTGCACCATTGCAGTGTCTTCCTAGAAAATGTCAAGCACAACTTTCTTCAAACTTGCATGTCCTAATGCATTGAGTACAATTCGAACGACTATTAGGTCAGCTGTCTCCCGTGAGCGTAGAATGGCAACATCTCTCATTCGCCTTCACTTCCACGATTGCTTTGTTCAGGCATATTACTACTTGATAATAACGATCAAGTTTTGCTGAGAATTTAAATTCATGGCTCAGAGTTATTATTAAATTCATTGATATAATTTGCACGGATGTGATGGTTCAATATTGTTGGATGACACGACTTCAATCACTGGCGAAAAATTCGCACCTAACAAAAATAATTCAGCCAGAGGATTGGAAGTCATTGATGCTGCCAAGGCTCAAGTAGAAAGCATATGTCCTGGAGTTGTTTCATGTGCCGATATTGTAGCTATAGCTGCTCGTGATGCTTCTGTTGCTGTAATTAATCTACATTATTCCAGTCATTACCATTAGCTTTGAACAAATATTATCATGCAATAACTTGAGCAATTAATAATTTTATCATTATCTTCAACTGTTCCAAGTTCATGAAATAATTTGCCTTCGTTCATTAATACACGTGGAGTAGAGGTCACAACATTTAGGGATAAAGCACTATAAAAGGGCTACAATGCTAGCCATCGTCTGCACACTCTTCCTTAACTAGCTAACTAATTCAAGTCCATTACTCGTCTTCCTAAACAAGTTGTAGTATCAGCTTTGTGCTAATAAGGAGAGGCATCTAAATTATATTGCAAACTAATGGCTTCTCGTTTATCTTTAGCTTGCATGGTTTTAACAATGTTCTTGCTATTGATGTTCTCTGGCTTGCCATGTGAAGCTCAACTTTCTAATGAATCCTACTATTTATTGTGCTGTCCTATTGCCCTGACTACTATAAAACTAGCTGTTGATCAAACTGTCTTGGGTGAGAAGAGAATGGCTGCTTCCCTCATTCGCCTTCATTTCCACGATTGCTTTGTTCAGGTCATAATTATACACATATGCATGTACAAATTAGCTAATATATACTAAAAGCTTAACTCTCATAGGTTATTTTACTCGTAATTTCACGCTTTTATAGATTATTTTAATATTACTAAATTAAAGCTTACAAATGTTTAGTGATTATTTTCAATCAAATAGGGACATTTTCTATGTAAATTGGTTTTTAGATGGCTAAAGATTTCACGAACAATTGGCCTAACACATGTGTCACCTTCAAAGATACGGTTAACAGCAATACAAGTGACATTGGTCCTGACTTTGATTTGAGTCTAAGACAAGGCCTTCCGTGCCCAGCTGATGGTTCTGGGAACTCATATCTTGCACCACTTGATCTTGTTAGTCCTAATTCTTTCGCCAACAACTGCTTCAGAAATCTTGTTATTAAAAAGGGTCTTCTTCAATCAGATCAAAATCTTTTTAGCGGCAGATCTACTGACAGTATTGTTAATGAGTGCATTGCAAGCCCTTCTATTCGACCTTGAACTCTGATTTTGCAGTTTCCACCGCGAAGATGGGAAATATAAATCCCTTAATTAACTGGTACTCAAGGCCAAATCCGTCCTGTTTTGCATTATTGTTAACTAATGATTAATTAGCAACAACAAATAATGAGAGGTAGCTTTAATAAGATTTTTTTTTTTCACTTCTACGGTATAATTCTTGATTTATGCAGTAATTAAGGAGTTTTTAAGTTTTGTTTCGTACGTTCCCATTATATCATTCTAATAAAAAATTGTTATGATTTTGTGAAGGAGTGTATATTGTCTCTAACCCATGTGTGTGTTTATGTATATTAATAAAAAAAAATACAACTATACGTTTCAATTTTATGGGTATAATTTGTATTAAGAGTCACTTAATTATATCTTAAATCTTATTTTCATAAAAGACTATTGTCATTATTGGGGTTATTTCGCTTCTATTGTTTACTACAATCAAATCAAATAAATCAATTTTGATTAAATTTTTATCAAAATTGACATTTTATAATTTTCTTTTAAATATGAAATAACTTTTTTCAAAAAAATTCTGGTGTAAAACCAAAAAAAGTATAACTGAACAACACAGTTGGATTAGATAAATATGAGGATGCACGAAACTTAGGGTGTAACATTATATAAAGCCTAAATATTATATGAAGCCTAAGAAGGCATAACTGAACAAGACACATTTATTCTATAAGCACAAGGCATACAGAATCAACTTTGATATCATATGAGAAACCTTATATCCAATCTAAAAATCTAAGCTTTTAGGTTGTAAAGTTCAAATTTAATTTTTTACTAATTTTCAATCCAACTTTAATATCTTATTTGTCTATAAATAAAATGATAAATTTTTTATTAGAATTTGATGAAAATTAACTAATTAAACTTGATTGCAATTTTCATAAAAATTGATTGGTTATAATAATAAAATTATTTTTTTTCTCGCAATTGAGTAGCTATTTATACAAAATTACCCAATTTTGTCTGGCATAAGCAACTGGGCATCGTTTAAATAAATTTGGTCGCAAAAAAACGATAATAGTTGACTGCTAAGCTTTTCAACTTCAAATGCTACTTCGCACAATGAAGTTTAGATTGTTTGAGAATGCAATTAAATGTTGATTGCTTTAGTTAAAATTAGGATTCAAATTCAAAATCTTTAATATGCACTTAATGTAACAGCTTATAATTGCATAAGAAATTTATTGCTACACTTTTTTTTTTTTTAAGTGGAAAGAAACTCTCATTTAATGTACATGTTCTTATCCTATTAGTTGGGTGTATACGCCTAGTATAGATAAGTTTTTTCCATTTTATAATGTGTAATGTTTTTTTTTTTTCCAAAAAACAATATTAAAATAAAAAATTAATAAATTTTATTGAAATAAAATTAAGAAAAAAACTTAAATGTGATGCATGAAAAATAAATAACTAAATAAGTTAGAAGGAAAAACTAATAATTTTTTACATGAACTATTTACACGGCACAATCTAACACATGAGTAGATAAATTAGACATAGTAAAATTTGAGTCATAAAAAGGTCAGTTCATTTATAACATGTCAAAATTAGTATATAAAAGAATTCATTGATAATAATAAGATATAATACGTTTAATTAATTAAATTTATATCTTAAGTTTTAATATATGACCTCTTTAACTTATAAAGAGTCATTTAATTGATTTCATAAAAGTTAATTTCTTTTTGAAAGGTAAGTTAAAGATTCTATTTGTACTCATTAATTTATTTAAATAAGATAAGAATATAAATTTAATGAAAAATCTAGGCGAGATTCAGCTTATTCAAGCTTTCACTATTCTAATATGCTATTGAAAAAACGGATTTATCATCTTTGTATAAAAAAATTATTGAAAAATATTTTAGATGTGATGAAAATGAATTCTCCACTAATATCATATTTATCTATGCAATTATTAATCAAATAATTTAATTTTAAAACATATTTCTCATGTAAAAAATTATGTTTAACACGTCTATAAAATATAGCAGAATTAGAGTTAAAAAGCTGACATAATTACAATTGATCTTTTTATTTATAAATAACATAAAGGAATAAGAGGAGCTGAATTGAAATAGATATACACTATCAATTAGCATCGAGGAAGTGTGGTAGGACCTACCTAGAAAAATACTCATCATAATAGTGAATGAAAATTTAAATGCAAAATATTATATTATGATATCATAATTAATATAATTTTTAAGTATTATGTTTTATAATTTTTATTTTTAATAAATTATTATAAATAATTAATAAATTATATATAAAACTTAAATTTTTATATAATGACAGCATATATGTACACATCCTAAAATTAAATTTCTACATCTTTAGATAAGCAGAGTGTCAAAGAAACGGTAGTTGGGTTTGGCACTTAGGCCAATTTTGACTTCGCATTGCACGACAAGTGGAATTTATGAATTTATTTGATTTGATACTATCCTTCTCTTTCTAAAATAATACAAGAAATTTTCATTTTTTAAAAAATAATAAAATATTTTTTTTTTATAAATAGTCATACGATATCTAAATAATAATAATTTTATAATATAAAATACTAATATGAAATCGATCTTCAACATTAATAATAACTGCATATTAGTTCAGCTCTAAAATTATAATTATTTTTTTGCTATAAATTTTTTTCAACAATTTTGTATATTTATCAATTATAGAAATTCTCACCAAATATTGTATTATAACGCAATATAAACTGAAATTAATATAATACACTAAAAACAGGTTTAAGAAATAATAACTACTAATATATCATCATATATTATTAAACAATCAATTTTATATCACTAAAATTCTACCAAAAAAAGAGACAAATTCTAAACAAGAGAAATAAAATAATAAATCTAAAATAAAGACTTTCAAAAGAGAGATAAAATAAAATGAAACAAACAAATAGAATAAAATAATTTATTTTATTAAAAAATAAAGACAAAAAATATTTGATGCTAGTAGAATCTCCAAGCGATAAGTTTAACACACTAAAAGAGAAAGATTTGTTTTCAAAAAGATGACTAGGATTTAGAAAGTAAGTAATGTGAGATAATTTTTGATTTGATATTATCCTTGTTTTTTATTCTTGGCAGTATGCGCTAATCCTTTTCATAACTAATGTCTTAAGAGTAAGCGTCAAACTTTTCAGCAATATAAGATCTTCTCAATTTAGTCTATACATAAGCATGTAAGAGTTGACAGAGTTGTTATCGACAGGAACGTGGGAAGAAGTAAAAAGATTATTAATTAGTTCCACGACTATGCAACCACATACAACACGCGATGTTGATTTTATGGAATAAATTTTAAGTTTGTAACATTTATTTTTTTTATTTTTTTAATGTACAAACAAAAGATCAGTCAATTCTATTCAGACCTAAGATCATCAATTTAAAAGCAAATTGAACTCTACACAATTATAAGAAGATGAAAAGTCATAATTCTCGAAGCGGTACAGAATCGTTGATTTTTTTTATAATGATTAACAGTAATACGAGAAAAGAATCATTGATCTTTTTATAGTTGCTAATAATAATACGATAGTGCCTGCACCTTCCCATGCAGGAACGTAAGAGGCACCCCACGTGAGACAAAAAATTTATTATCATCTACAAAGATACCAATCTAAGAAAATAAAAACTGTGGATCACAAAAAAAAAAAAAAAAGCCATCTCAGTGGAATAAAAATTTAAGTTTCCAAAATAATTTTAAGAATAAGTAAAAATTCATTAAACAAATGTTTTAGCAAATGAAAAATGTATTGAAAAGTGAAAGGTATCCGTGTCACGGGAGTATGTATGAGCATAGGTTGAAATACCCTCCTCACATTGCTAAACTAGACCAAATATAAGGATAATTTGTAAAGAAAGGTTAAAAAAAATTTAAAATTAAGATTAGGAATGATCAAGAAAATAATAAGTTAATAGAGATAATTTAAAAAAATATTTAACAATTAGGGATGTTTAGTTAGTTAAAAAGAGGTCTGTTTATCAATTAAATTGGCAAATGCAAAAAAATATATTTGCATAGAAAACCAGTTGATCCCCACTTAAAATGGCAAACCAAGTGCAAAATACTACAGGTTGCATCCATTTGCATGCAAAATTGATCGCCATTTTAATTGGCGAATTGAGTTTATTTTATTTTTATTTTTATGTCTGTCAATTTAACTAACAAATGAATTTATATTTGACTAATTGATCACCCTTTTTTGCTACTAATTTTTTTTACCACCTTTCATCTCTAATTTTAAATTGTTTTTACCTCATTTTGTAAATACTCCCCCAAATTTGTTCCAAACAATATTAAAATGCTTATCTTAAAAAAAATTCATGAATTCTTTCGTTTTTATGAAATTTCATTTTGAAGTATAAATTGAGTTTGTGGTATTACGATACAAGCTATACTTAGTACAAACATGAGACTATAAGAAAACATTCTTAAAATTATTGGCGCAATTGTCTCCCTAACAGAGGCCTACTCGTATCCAACCGCAGAAAGAGTCCAAAGTGGGGTGTACTTAATACTTTTCAAATCTTTGATTTATTCCAAATAAGAACAAGAGAGTAGAGAGGGAAATTTCGTTTTAGCTGGCTTGGAAAATGTCCTATGTGACTTTTGACACAATCCCTTCGAGATAAAGTCACAAAAATTTATGTGACAGATTTATTACCTTTTGGTTCAGCAGTTGCTATACTTTGGACAGGTCACTATAAATAAGACCTGAGGCCTGCGCTTCATGCACTCCAACTTACCAATTCAATAGCTTCAGTATTCTCTTTTCTTTCATTTTTCTGTTAACAACAGAAGTGAAAAACATGAGAATGGCTTCTCGTTTATTTTCTTCTTGGGTGGTTTTGACAGTATTGTTGATGGTTTTCTCAAGCTTGCAATGTCAAGCACAGCTTTCTTCAAACTTCTATGACAACACATGTCCTAATGCACTCACTACTATTAGGTCAGTCGTTGATGCAGCAGTCTCTAGCCAGGCCAGAAGGGCTGCTTTTCTCATTCGCCTTCATTTCCACGATTGCTTTGTTCAGGTAATAATGCACGTCCACAACAACTACCATTATACTTTTCCTTTCCATGTTCTTTTTTTCCCTTCATAAGCACAGTCTGAATATAAAGTGTTGAAACTCACATCATATTAGTGGATGGAGAAATTGAATCCGAGAATCCCTATTCCTCATATACTTCTGAAGAGCATCCAGATACCAATCACAGTAGCCTTCATTAATATTGACTCTTTCCTTTTATGTTCTAATGATTAATTATTAAATTTAACTTTTTATTGCAGGGTTGTGATGGTTCAGTCTTGCTGGAAGATACAGCCACATTTACCGGAGAAAGAACAGCTCGAAACAATGCAGGTTCTCTTAATGGATTCTCAGTCATTGATGATGCTAAGTCTCAACTGGAGAGCATATGTCCTGGAATTGTTTCATGTGCTGACATTCTTGCTGTCGCTGCTCGTGATGCATCTGTCGCTGTAAGCTGCTCTAGCTACCCTTCTTCCTACAACAATTAGTGTTTAATTTGCAAGTTAGGAGTTCGACTTTCCGTAACCCTTTGCCCCTTTAAAAATTATATATATCGGTTTAATAATTACCATGATCTTGCAATGCAGGTCGGTGGCCCATCTTGGACAGTAAATCTTGGAAGAAGGGACTCCACCACTGCAAGTCTAACTCTAGCTAATAGTGACCTTCCTGCCTTCACGGACAGTCTTGCAAGGCTTATTTCTTTGTTTGGCGACAAAGGGTTGAGTGAGAGAGATATGGTCGCCCTTTCAGGTTCGTATTTTGAATATATTCCTCATATGAAAATACATCAACAAGATGATCAAAGACCTCATTGGATATATAAATATTTACAGGAGCACATACATTAGGGCGAGCCAGATGCCTGACATTCCGGGGTAGGATTTATAACAATGCCAGTGATATTGATCCAGACTTTGCTAACACCAGAAGAAGCCAATGTCCAGCTGATGCTGGAAATGGGGATGGAAATCTTGCACCACTTGATTTGGTGACACCTGATGCATTTGATAATAACTACTACTCAAATATCATTGCAAAAAGAGGTCTTCTTCAATCAGATCAAGTGCTTTTCAGTGGTGGATCAACTGATAGTATTGTTAATGAGTATAGTGGAGACTCTTCAGCTTTCAGTTCTGATTTTGCAGCTGCCATGGTGAGGATGGGAAATATTGACCCCCTTACTGGTTCTCGAGGAGAGATACGAAGGGTTTGCACTGCTGTTAATTAATTTTTGCATTAAGGGTTAGTTAATCATTCAAGAATGTCGTATAATTATGTACTTTATTTACTGTTGTGGACTGGGAGAAGCGCTTAAGTATAAGATGGAAATTTCTCTTCCACTTAAGGCATTTTCTCATTTATGTATTTTTAATTCAAGTGTGCAATATAAATTAGGCTTTTTATAAGTTTTTTTTTTTAATGTTAAGTGTCAATTTACTAAGAATTATTCCGAAATAAGAAATACTACAAGTATTTTTTTTATTGGAGTTTAAATTTTAATTAAACTCGCAACAAATGATTATAATGCTAGTAAATAAAATGATGCTGAATGAATTTCAATTATTACGTGACAAACAAAAGATTAACAAATTAATAGTTGGGTATTAAGATTTAAATACATTATGTTAAAGAATAGCATTTCTACTTTGTTGATGAGCAGGCAGGCCCTAAGTAAGGGCAATAAGAACTAAACCTAGGATTCCTTAAAGAGAAGATTTCTTTTTTTTTTTTTTTTTCTTTCCTTCAAATGTTAAAGCAAAAAAATTTATTTCTCACACACACACATATATATATTAGAAATATTTGAATTATGATAACATATGAGTTAATTAAAAAAATTATGATTTTTTTTTTGTGCTTTAGAAAATATTTCAATTAAATAGAATCACAAAAGTTTAACCTTTAAACTCTCAACTTATATTATAAGGTAATAAATTTTTTATCATTGAATTACTAGCTAATCCATTGACAATAAACGTTGATTTTAATAATTGCGTAGACTCTAAAACATGTTGCAATTGAGCCCCAACAGCTCATGAGCAAAAACTAGCACAATTAGTACTCATCAGTTGCAATTAATTTGCAAGTACAGCATATAACATAAATTTGTAATTATAGCATGATTAGTACTTATCCCTTTTTTTTTTTTTTTTGGCGTTCGAACTTAGAGCTGGTCTTGATAAAAGCTTATATTAATCATCAATATTATTATTTTAATTTTAAAGGATGACTCAATCAATAATAGAAATTAATACTTTTAAATCCCTTAATTTCTAGCGAGTCTTTCAGTTTTGGTCAATATTTCTAAAATTGAATTGAAAATTAAATCAATTAATTGATTAGTTTTCGATTCAGTCAGTTTGACCAATTTAATCAATTCAATTCAATAGATTATTTTTTCAAATACATATAATATTTAAAATATTTAAATAATTAAAAAATATAATATGATAAAGTGATTAAAATTTCATATTTAAAATTTGAATAAGATAGTGCAATTTTAAAATTTTTCATAAAATGACAATATTTTATATTAAAATGGTTCGATTGGATTTTATTTTAGTTCATTTTCTCAATTTTAATCAACTTTTTTATTCATCAATTTTTAATCCGTAATAAAATTATATCGATAATTAATTTTCAATTTTATCAATCTAATTTAATTCTAAAAACATTGCTCTTAGTATGAATATTCCACCAAATCAAATAAATTAGTTTGGCACAAGTACAATACATAAAATCTTATCCATGATATCACCTCATTGAGAGAGAGAGAGAGAGTGAATTGAAATGGAATATCACTCAGATCGTCAAAGGCATCCACCCCCTAAGCCTCAATTTTAGACTAACCGGCTAAAACTTTAGCATCTCTATGCAAATAGATCAGGAAAATTAATTGGATACGGATAAAGTCAAAACTTTGCATCCCTGTTATCATGAAATTAAGTCTATGAATATTTAATAGTACTTAAAATTTGACATTCACGAAAACAACAGGGTCTGCATTCGTCTCCTCTCCTTGCCAGAGAAATGTCAGAGGGAATGATTTAGGTGGGCTAATTATTTCTGATCTCTCAGTTTTTTTTTCTAAGCAATTAGTAAGCACTGACTTGTTGCTTGTTTGAAACCTTTCACCAGAAGGCATATATTCCTTTGAATTGATTTAGAAGTAAACTTTAATTTACAACTTTTTTTTTTCCAAATTGAATTTCTCATTCCCCATGCATTCAGAGGTTTTTTCAACCGATAAAAGGGAAATGGAAATCCTTGGTTGCTGAAATTCATTCAATATTTTTATTTAGAATTATATTGTAAAGAAGTTGGTTTTCAAAAAAAAATAAATTTGTAAATATAATATTGTCATTTTTAGTTACAAATAAATTTGCTTTGAATTCACAATTATTATGTTTAGTTCGCATGTAAAAAAGTAGAGAGAATATTTCTGAAAAATTGTTACATAATAAAAGAATATTTCTAATAAATCGCAACATAATAATCAAACTAATAATATAAAATATAATCATTAAAAGTATTTGAAAATATAACATAATAATTATTCAATATGTGATCTACAATAAAAAAAAGATTTAAAGAAAATTAAAATATAAAAGTAAAATTTCTTTCGTTATTTTGAATTATAGATTTTAATTTTTAAATTTTTTTTATAATCATGGAAAAGCAGCTCCCTCATCTCTTGAATAAAAAAGAACCTTTTTGTAAAAATGAAAAAGAAAATATGGAGCCTATCATTACCTTAAATTTTTTTTTAATAATATGTAATATATTCATACAAACCAATGTTAAAATTGAATATTTTCAAGTATTTTTTCATGAGAATCTATAAATTAAATACACCCTATAAATATTTTTGTTTTTAAGAGAAAAAATTACATGGATACGTAAAAAATCCACCGTATGTTCATGGCTACATAACCATTTCTATTTTTCCACTTGTAACTACGGAGATGGTTCAAGCTTAAAATTCTAATATATATATATATATATATATATATATGAACTTCATTCATATAAATTATATTACTTGATCTAAAAGTATTAAGATAATAACAATAATAAATTAAGAAGTACAAAAATATTAAAAATTTGAAATTTACTCATAATATTCTTCAATTGAAATGATTAAATAGTTGAAATTGCAAATTTGATGGGTGTTCTATTCAGTAATTACTAGAATTATAAATCATAACCATAATTTTTGAATGAGTTCGATGACCTGAATATCATTGATAACTAAAGTCCACTATCAAAAGCGAATCTGAGAAATTCAAGAGCTCGACAAAAATAAAACTCTTATAAAAAGATAACAAACTTTTATAAAAATATATAAATAGTTCTAAAAATAATAAAAATAAAATAAAAAATACACACAAATATGAAATTTATACCCATTACAAAATAATAATTTTAATATTTATACATGTATAAAATTTTGAGATAATTTATTAAAGAAAATAAAATAAAAGCATATATGAAATCTCTAGATCTAAAAAAATAAGCTAGAATAAATTTAAAAATGAGTAGATTTGAACTTTTAAGAAAATAAAAGATAAAAAAGAAGAAAATTAAAAGAGAAAGGCCAATTTTTGGCTAAAATGGTAAAAAAATAATAATCTTTAAAAATGTCTGATAAGAAATTTAAAAAAAAAAAAAGAAAAGGAAAAGAGAGATTGAACGGCTAGAGTTAAAAATAAAATAATAAAATAGTAAATTACTATACTTGTCATTTAGACTGATTATATGTGTTTAAAAAAATAGAACTCATTTTAATTGAATAAAATAATAAAATAGTAAATAAAAGTTTTTTTTTTTTGAATAACAGAATTTAATACTTTATTTAAAAAGAAAGAGAAAATTTTGTCCAAACCTCAGTCGGTGTCAACAACATATTTATATAAAAATTCATAACAAACACAACGTAATTTGTCAAATAGTTGACCATATAAAAGATTTATTACGTACAACGCATCTTTCCAACGTTTATATAAGAAAAACCCAAAGTACTTTTTGAAACTCTAAAACTTAGAGACGGTGACCAAGAAAAAATCAACCAAACCGAGTTGGCTCAGTTTAATTTAATTTGATTTTAATCTTAAAAGATTTTGATTTTTGGTTCAATTTTTTAGATAAAAAATTGAAAAAATTGAATTAATTAAAATTATTAATAAATCAAATCAACTTTAATCGAATTAAATTTAAAATATATGTAATTTAATCAAATCGAACAGAATCAAGCCAAATTTTTTATTGGTTTAGTTTAATTTATCGGCATATAAATTTTTGTTCAATTAGTTCAGCTAATTTAGTTTTTTCAAAAATTTTGATTCAGTTCAGTTTTAAATATATAAAATTTAATTTATTTGATTTTGATAAAAAATCGAATCAAATTAACCGAACAGATCATTTGCTCACCCCTACTTAGAGATGTTTGAAAGCATGTAAAAAGAATCAATAACAAAAAGCATGTTTGAAAGCATGTAAAAAGAATCAATAACAAAAAGCATCTTAGGCATACGAAGACATTGTCACATTCTGACTTTGATTTTTCCTGGCGTCCTTAGAAGTTTTCTATAGTTATTGATATATAATTCGGAATGAAATTTTCCTAACTATAAGTGTTATAAGAACGTGTAGAGACCTTCTCCTTCCCATGCACTGCATGTACTTAATGTTTTTCACGTTAATTAAGTGAGAGAGGTTCAATTTAAGTGAGGCTAATTTAAAAATAATAATAATCTGCATTCATTTGCATAAGTATACCACGGAAACCATATATTCAACTAGTGCGCCAAATGGATTAAGTTGGTGAGTTTGGATTAGATTATTTTTAGATTGGATTGGATTGATTTCAAATTGAATTTTTATTAAATGAGTTTGAATTCAATCATTTTGAATTATGAGTAGGTTAAATTATTGAATTAAGATGAAAAAAGATTCACATTATTTTCGAGTTTCGAGTTAGATTACTTTTATACTTTACTTTTTAAATAAATATTATATATTTTAATAATTTAAATTGAATCATTATAATTAACTTATTAGTTGAATCACTTCAAATTGACTTATGAATCGAATTAAAGTCCGATCAGATTTACTTTAAAAATTTTGAATTAGTTCAAATTTTATTTAAAAATAGATCAATTAGGCTCGAATGTTCGTATTGCATCAAAAGTTGTCACTTTATATTCAACCAATCAAAAATTTTCTATATGTATAAAGTTTGTATTGACTTATTTGTTGAACATAATTTCATCCGCTCAACATATGTTGAGGCTTTAAACAAAATTTTTTAAATATAACCTATTTAAAAGAAATTTATTTGAAATAAAAAATATATTAACAAGCAATCTCATTAATTTAATGAATTAGATTTTTTTATTTTGTTATAATACGATGACTATTTTTTATTAAACATATTTAATCTTCGCTATTATATATGTGGATATTAAATCAATTCAAACAACATGACAATATCAAAAAATAAAAGAGTTAACATAGAATTCAAAAAGTAATAAATTTAATTCAATGATTAACCCAACATAATAATAACAAAAAATAAAAAAGTTAACATAAAATTGAATAAGCAACAATTAACAATTAGATAAGAGATAAGTAATAAAAAATAAAATCTCAATTTTCTGTTAAATAATGTAATATTTCTTTAAATTAAAGTCTTTTAATGGCTTATTTTTCTTTTTCTAATAAATTTCCTCTCTTCTCTTGTATATGTATTTTTCTCTATTACATAGCTATAGAAAACAGGAAGACAAATAGCAACAGCTGGTTTGCAAAATATTTTTAATAAAAAAAATACATATTTTATATTAAAAAAAGAGAAAAATACATATTTTATATTAAAAAAAGAAGAATTGAAAAAATTGAAAAAAAATGATATTTTAGTGGCTAAGTAAAAAATAAAGCGCATACATATATATATATATATAAACGTAAAGACAAATTGTTGATATGACAAAATTCTTTTGAATTTGATTATAATATATGCTAATATAACAAGTTATTATTAAATCTTTTATGTATATATATATATATATATATATATATATATATATCATTATAATAAATATAAAAATTATTCTTAACATTTCATATATCTTTCATTTTATTATTTTAATTTAATATTTATTAATTTTTAAATTTTAAATTTATATATATATATATATATATATATATATATATATATATATTGCAAATATTTTATTAATAATTTATTCTTTATTTTTTAAAAACATTTTTAACTTTATTCACTATTTGTTATTCTATTATTAAATAATAATTAAATAACACATTTTTGTAGTTATATTATCTATTCCATTTTTATTAAATTTATTTTATTAATAATCATAATTCAATAATTTTCTAATATAATAAAATTTTATATTTAAAATATAAATAAAAATACAGCTTATACGATGTGCGATCCTCGATTAGTTATTCTAAAAAACACAAATCCCAAGTTCATGATTAAAAAACAAAGCACATTTGTGGTATGTCTAGCATATTTGCCAACCTCCTGTAGTGTAAAGAGTTCCTCGGTTTTTCATGTCTCAAATCTTTTTTTTTAATCAACTTTAAAAAATTATTTATTTTTATTTATAAATATATTTTATATATATTAAATATCATTGTGAAGTATCTATATAATATTTTCTATTAAGTTAAATGCACAATATTAAAATTACATAAGTGAACTTA
>CATIWR010054415.1:0-21276 GCA_949677035.1 Omphalea diandra | reverse complement strand
TTGTGTGGCAATATAATATAACAGCCTGTGTGGCAATAATATTTGATAGCCTATGTGGCAATGATATATATAGCCTGTGTGGCAATAATATTTATAGCCTATGTGACAACCAAAAATGAAAGCCTTTGTGGCAGTGATATTGATATCCTATGTGGCATTTAAGTGTAGAAACTCTTTATTTTGTGCATGGATATGATGATGTGTTATTAATATTTAAATATTTGTTATGTTATTTGAGATTGAAGTATCGTTATGTATTTACTTACTAAGTATGCAAGCTCACTCTTTTGCATTAAATTTTATTTCAGGAAGAGTAGACTAAAGATTGCATCTAGTTACATTTCAAAGTTGCTATCTAGCAGTCTAATAGAGGTTGGGCCAGTATGCAATCTATTAGTATTTAGTTTTTTTTAGCCATGTATACCTTGTTGTAAATAGTTACTATGTCGTGAACAAGAGACATAGTGTAAGAAAAAAAAAAATTGAAATTAGGTCTTTTAATGACAATGGATAGACTGAGAAAATTTTAATGATGATTTAAATGGGATGTTACATTTTAGTGGTATCAGAGCGGGTAAATGATTCTATAGCCGTATAAAATGAATGTGATATATATGATATTTGCATTGTGTTAATCTTACATACATTGGCATATAGGAGTATGAATTCACATGATAGAGCTCATACTAGCCCAGAGGTTAGAGATGAGTCTGTTGAGTCTGTTCATGCACATGAGCATATTGACCATGTTGCATAGAATTTTGAGATGTCATGAAATAATCCAGCCACAGGTGTAAACCTAAATATCATACAGTTTATTGAGATGATGTAGAGATTTGCAATAAAAGCATATGTAGGACTTCCTATAGATAGGAATCATGATAGATTGAAGAAGTAAAGAGTAATTGACTTTGAGGGTACTACAGATCTTACTGAGGCTAAAAAGTGGCTTAGAAGAATTGAAATAATCTTGAATAGGCTTGAATGCATCTTAGAGTAAAGTTGAAGTATGCAATATCTTTGCTTTAAAAGAATACCTTAGATTGGTGGGAGACCATTCCAGGTAGCTTTACTCAAATGATGACATTGACCTGGATGATTTTTTAAGGGAGTTTGCAAAAAAAAAAAAAAAAAGTAAAAAAAAGGTAAACACCATTGGTATACTTAGACAAGAAGAAGATGAAATTTTCTAATTGAAGCAGAATGATATAACGATTACGAATTATGAGGTATAATTTGTTAAAACTCTCGAGATATGCTCTAAAGTATATGGCTATGGAGGAATTGAAGTGCTAGAAGTTTGATAAGGGTCTGAGGTTAAAATTGAGATTGATTAGTAGTTAAACCAACTAATTATACTACATAATTAGCAATAACTATTTGAGCTAAGGAGGTGACCCAAGAGAAGAATGCAATTGAGGTTAAAAGAAAGAGAAGTTATGTAGGATGAAGTAGAGAACTCAATAGGGCAACAAAAATGGGTGGTTTTACATTATCTGGTGGATTTTAAAGAGGTATTAATAATTAAATAGATAAAGGACAGAGTCAACCTAGTAGATTAGCATTAATGGCATCTGGTAGAGGTAGCTATGGTGGTTTTGAAGGCTCAAATGGTAGGAAAGGATCCATAGACATAATGGGGTGAGGTGTTGCCTCAATTTGTAATATTCATGGAAGAACTCATTTTGGAGAGTGTTAAGGACCTAAAAGGGTTACTTAATATATTTATAAACAACCATACCATATAAGCCAAGATTGCCCAATGACAGGTGTGATTGAGGGAGGGTCTCAAGTAGTTGTGGGCAAAATGTTCATGACATAAATAAAAACAAAGTGTGTAGAAATTATTCTGTGCTAGTGTGTGTTGTCGTATTGACTATAAATTTAATATTAATGAACTTTAAGGAATTCGATGTTGTTTTTGGGGATGGACTGGTTAGCAAAACATCATGTAGTTTTAGATTGTCATGCTAAAGAATTGATGATCATATCTTCAGGACAATTAAAAGTTATATTTGTTAGGGAGTGCAAAATTATTCTGACTTGTTTAATCTCAGCTATTTAGGTTTTTCAACTAATTAAAGAAGGTTGTGATGCATTTCTAGCAAGGGTGGTGGACATTAGTGTTCATAGTTTGGGTTTGATAGATATTCCTATAATAAGAGAATTTATAGAAGTATTTCTTGATGATTTACCGGGTTTGCCACCATATAGAGAAGTTGATTTTAATATTAAAACCTTGCCAAGAGTGGCACCTATTTCTATTGCACCATATCGAATGGCAGTAGTGAAACTACAAGAATTAAAGAAACAATTAGAAGAGTTGTTACAAAAAGGTTTCATTCGACCTAGTACCTTTCCTTGGGGGGGCACTAATGTTATTTGTGAAGAAAAAGGATGGGAGTATGGGATTATGTATTGATTATAGGCAACTAAATCGAGTAACAATAAAGAATAAATATCCCTTATTGAGAATTGATGACTTGCTTGACCAACTTCGAGGAGCAACAGTATTTTCAAAAATTGATTTGAGATCTGGGTATTGACAATTGAGGGTTACTGAGCCAAACATTCCAAAAAAAAAAAACTACTTTTCGTAGTAGGTATGATCACTATAAGTTCTTTGTTATGCCTTTTGGGTTAACTAATGCACCGACAACATTTATGGCATTAATGAATCGTACCTTTTAGCAATATCTTGATCAGTTCGTAATTGTGTTCATTGATGACATTCTCATATACTCACAAAATCATGAGGAGCACCAGCAACATTTGAGAATCGTATTGCATATCTTAAAGGGAAAACAACTATATGCCAAATTGAACAAATGCGACTTTTGAATGGAACAAGTGATCATTTTAGGGCATATTGTGTCTAGACATGGTGTTCAACTTGATCTAGCTAAGGTGAAAGCCATTTTGGAGTGGGATCGCCCAAAAATGTATCAGAGGTGCGTAGTTTTCTTGGGCTAGCTGGTTATTATAGATGATTTGTGGAAGGATTCTCCATTATTGCTGGGCTATTGAAAAAATTATTATAGAAAAATGTAGCATTTAAATGGGATGATCAATGACATCAAAGTTTTGAGGAACTAAAGAAGAGATTAACTATGGCACCAATATTGACATTACCATCAACAAATGGTGGATTGGTGGTGTACACTAATGCATCAGGATGGGGGTTAGGATGTGTATTGATGCAACATGGAAAAGTTATAGCTTATGATTCTCAACAGCTAAGGCCTCATGAGCTGAATTATCCTACCCATGACTTAGAGTTGGTAGCCATTTCCCATGCCTTGAAAATTTAGAGGCATAACTTGTATGGAGAGACATTTTAGATTCTGACAGATCATAAAAGCTTGAAATATATTATAACAGAGAGAGAATTAAACCTAAGGTAGAGAATATGGATGAAATTATTGAAGGACTATGATTGCAATATTGATTATCATCTGGGTAAGGTTATTGTTGTTGCTAATGCTTTGAGCCGAAAAGCCTTAGATGTTGTTGTCAGTATGGTTGGTTATAATTTGACATCCTTGGTTAATCTTCGTGCTTTCAATGCAAAATTTGAGATTGAGAATGTGATAGCTTTAATGGTTACTCTTCAGTTAAAACCTGTGATAGATGACAAAATTAGAGAAGTTCAGATGAAGGATCCATATTTGTAGAAAATGCTATAGAAAATACAAGAAGGTAAGAAGACTAATTGTTCGATTAGAGATGATGGAATGATAACGATAAGTAGTCGAGTCTATGTACTAGATGTTGATGGTTTGAGATATAAGATTATGCAAGAGGCACACAATGCTCCATATGTTATGCACCTTGGAAGTACAAAAATGTATAGAAACCTGTGGTCACAATTTTGGTGATCAACGATGAAAAAAGATATAGTTGAATTTGTATCGATATGTTTAACTTACCAACAGATCAAGGCAAGACATCAAGCACTAGCAGGTAAGTTGCATCCTTTATCTATTCCCGTATGGAAATAAGAGAAATTTTCAATGGATTTTGCTATTGGCTTGTCTCAGACACAAAAAAGGCATAATGTTGTTTGGGTTATTGTAGATAGACTCACAAAATCTGCACACTTCTTGCCTATACGACAAATAGATTCACTTCATAGACTAGGTAAAATATATGTTGCTGAGATAGTGAGATTACATGGTATTTCTATTTCTATTATGTTAGATAGAGATCCTCGATTCACTTATCATTTTTGGAACAACTTACAAATAGCTTTGGGTACGTGTTTGAATTTTAGCACTACTTTTCACCCACAGACTGATGGTCAATCAGAGAGGACTATTCAGACATTAGAGGATATGATGCGAGTCTATGTGTTAGAATTCAAAGGCAATTGGGATGATCATTTGCCTTTAATGGAATTTGCATATAATAATAGTTATCACTACAACATTGGCATGGCACCATATGAAGCTTTATATAGCAGGAAATGTAGAAGTCCAATTTGTTGGGATGTTGAAAGGATGAGATAGTTAGAAGGCCCCGAGATAGTACAAGATACAATGGCCAAAATCCAAGTAGTCAGAAGATGTTTACAAGCTGCTCAAGAACGGAAAAAAAGGGTATGTTGATAAACATAGACGAGAAATGGAATATTAGGTTGGAGATAAAGTATTTTTGAAAGTTTCACCATGGAAAGGCATTATTAAGTTTGGTAAACAAGGAAAGTTGAGTCCAAGGTACATTGGGTCATATGAGATCATAGAGAGAATTGGGCTTTTGGCATATCGATTACATTACCAATAGAATTATCTCAGATACATGATGTTTTCCACGTTTCTATGCTTCAAAGGTATCAGTATGATCCTAGCCATGTATTATCAGAGCAAGAGATTAGATTGTTTGATGATATGACTTATCACGTACAACCAATTGAAATTCTTGATTAGCAACTAAAACAGCTAAGGAATCGAGTGATACCTACTGTTAAAGTGAGATGGAGTCATCACTCACCTAAGGAGGCCACTTGGGAAATAGAGGAACACATGAGACGACAATATCCCTATCTATTCTAAAGTTCTTGTAAGTAAAAAAAAAAAAAATTTGAGGATGAAATTTCTATAAGAGGGGGAGAATTGTAACATGCTTAACCCAAATCATATGCATTTTAATTACGTTATATTTGAATATATGCATTGGATAAATAATCATTTAGACATGTGAATTGTAGAAGCACAACAATGACACTTGTACCACTGCATTTGGGACACTTGAACATATACGTAGTGTTTGTATAGTTGCATGACAAATTGTTTTATGTTGAGAATCTAGGAATTAGGAGATGGATGGAGGTGCTTAAGGAGTGAAGAAGAGGGACTAAAAGAGGAAAGTGAACTTCCAACTAATAGGAATGCAACACCATGATTTTGTATTGTTGCAATAAGCCTATAAGTGGAATTTTTGACCCTTTAGGATCAAAATTAAGGGCTTAGACGTGAGTTATAGTTGAAGAGAGAGAGAACTAAGGAAGAAAGAAAGAAAGGAAGAAGAAGAAGGAAAGGAAGAAGTGTGGGCTGCCTTCTAATTCTAGGACAATAGGTAAGTTAATTTATCTTTTTCTTAACTGAAATTAACCTCTCATGATATGTTAATCATGCATGGTTAGTGAGAATTATGGAGTAATTGAGGTAGAGCTCTTGGATGGAAGTTGAAATTTAAGAGAACAAGAGCTATTTATGTTGCATTTTGTTGTTAGAGCAGGAGATTTTACCCACGATTTCATAACCCTAGAAGAGGAATTAAGGAAAGTGAAAAATATGAAAGTTTTAGCTTTATATCCCATATAAATTCAAATGAAATAGTTTTGCTTGATTTAGTGTGTCTGAGGAGTTATGGCTCCTTCATTAGGGTTGGTTCACAACCAACTGAGATGACCTCAGTCTTTCTGTTTTCTTATATTTTTATGGCCTTATGTTCTGATTTTGAGAAAGTGTAAAACATGAAATTTGTAGCTTTATATCCCCTCTAAATACCTGTAAATAAGTTTTGATTGATTTGCTATATGGAAAGAGATATGACTCATTGATTGGGACTGACCCTGTACCTGGATGAAACCTCACCTTTCTTTTAATTCTATTTTCCAAGAATTTGATGGCCATAGGTTCAGAATTTAATGATGGTACAAACTTGAAAGTTATATATTTATGTCCGACATATATGTCTATGAAATATTTTTGCCCAATCCAGCATGGTTGTTGAGATATTGTCCCTTCATCATGACTATTTGTCAACATGTTACAAACCTGCTCACCCTGAGATTTGGTCTTTTGTTTTGATGACCTTATATACTGAATTAGACAATGAGTAAAACATGAAAAATGTTCTTTTATATGTTTTGTAATTGATGGTAGATTATTATTTCAACTAGTTTTGTATAGTTTGAGATACACCCAAGAATGTAAGACCTACTTAGAATGAGATGACATTGCAATAAGGTAAAATTCAAAAATTCACCACATTTTTTGTGTCTGCTATTGGCATAAAATTTGAATATGTTGTGTCATTATGTGTCTAGTTTCTTTGAAAAAAAGAATCAAGTAATTTGGATGAGTATATCTGGAGTTATTTCTGTAAGAGTATAGCAAGCACAGGCTGCCATATAAGGAAAATATGCATAAACACTAGGTCCACTTGCATGCATCATGCCATAGTTGCATAACAAGATGAAAATCTTACTTTATCATCATGGATTAATTTGGTGTATTGAAATAGGTCCTCGAGGCATTGACGATAATAGTGAGAATAAGCTGGGACTGTCCACGACTTAATAAGCTTGAAGGTGGAGGTAAGTAAATAGCTAATGGTACTATACGTGTGATTGGTTAAATGCCATGAACATATACTCAATGGAATGAAATGTTGTTTAATGTGATGATATTGAGGATTACATTGATGAAAAGATTGTTATATTCTTGGTTTATTTATTTTCATGAAATGTTGATAAATTATGACTTAGGAATGAGAGTATGTGGTGATATGAGCTGCCAAAGTTATGGGTGTTGTTATTAGGTATTATATTACTGAAATTTTGGTGGATTTATAGTTGATTTGTTGGAAGAATAATACTTGATGTTGTTGGTAAGTAACACTATTCATAGCCTATGTGGCAATAACATTCGATAGCCTGTATGGCAATGATATCTATAGCCTGTGTGTCAATAAAATATAACAGCCTGTGTGTCAATAAAATATAATATTTTGTGTGGTAATAACATTCGATAGCATGTGTGACAATGATATCTATAGCCTGTGTGGCAATAACATTCGATAGCATGTGTGACAATGATATCTATAGGCTGTGTGGTAATAAAATATAACAGCCTGTATGGCAACGATATCTATAGCCTGTGTGACAATAAATATAACGGCCTGTGTGACAATAACATTCGATAGCCTATGTGGCAATGATATCTATAATATGTGTGGCAATAAAATATAACAGTCTGTGTGGCCATAAAATAAAATATCATGTGTGGCAATAACATTCGATAGCCTATATGGCAATGATATCTATAGCCTGTGTGGCAACAATATTTATAGCCTATGTGACAACCAAAATGAAAGCCTTTGTGGCAGTGATATTGATAGCCTATGTGGCATTTAAGAGTAAAAAATCTTTATTTTGTGCATGGATATGATGATGAATTATTAATATTTAAATGTTTGTTATGTTATTTGAGATTGAAGTGTCGTTATGCATTTACTTACTGAGAATACAAGCTCACTCTTTTGATTAAATTTTATTTGAAGAAGAGTAGACTAAAGACTGCATCTAGTTACATTTCGAAGTTGTTGTCTAGCAGTGTAATAGAGGTTGGGCCAGTATATAGTCTATTAATATTTAGTTTTTTTAGCCATGTATACCTTGTTGTAAATAGTTACTATGTCGTGAACAAGAGACATAGTGTAAGAAAAAAATAATAATTGAAATCAGGTCTTTTAATGACAATGGATAGACTGAGAAAATTTTAATAATGATTTAAATGGGATGTCACGCCAAAGATTGGAGATTCTTCAAGCATCACCCTAGATATTTAATCATTGGTGATACTTCAAAGGGTGTAAGTATCATATCTCAACTTAACTTTTTAGATGACAATCTTGCTTTTATTTCTCAACTCGAGCCAAAATCTATAGATGAGGCTTTTGATGATGAGAGTTGGGTGATTGCTATGTTAGAGAAACTCAACCAATTTGAAAGAAATAATGTATGGGAACTTGTTCCTATGCCTAAGGAATACCCTATTATACGTTACAAATGGGTGTTTAGGTATAAGTTAGATGAGCAAGGATTCATCACAAGGAATAAGGCTAGATTGGTTGCAAAAGGTATAACCAAGAGGAATGCATAGACTATGATGAAACCTATACCCCCATTGTAAGGTTAAAGGCCATTATAATTCTCTTAGCATATGTATGTCATATGAATTTTAAATTATTTCAAATGGATGTCAAGAGTGCTTTTCTAAATGGTGTTATTAAGGAGGAAGTTTTTGTTGAACAACCTCTTAGTTTTGAATCACATAATTTTTCAAATTATATTTATAAATTGAATAGAGCCTTATATGGATTGAAACACACTCAAAGAGCTTGGAATGAAAAGCTTAACTCTTTTCTTTGGAAAAATGATTTTGAAAAGGAAAATGTGGACACAACTTTATTTGTAAAAAGGCATAAACATTATACACTAATAGTACAAATTTATATTGATGATATCATTTTTGGTGCTACTAATGAATCTATATATGAGGATTTTGCTAAGTGTATGATTAGGGAATTCAAAATGAGCATGATGGAAGAGCTCAAATTTTTTCTTGGTCTACAAATCAAGCAATTCAGACACTTGAATATATATGTAATGTTTGTATAGTTGCATTGAAAATTATCTTATGTTTTGTGCTTGTTACAACATCATAAGTAATGGTGTTTTAGATATTATTTAAAAGAACAAGAAGCATATGGGGATTAGGAGATGGATGCTAGTGATGAAGGAGTGAAGAAGGACTAAAAGAGGAAGATTGAAATTCCAACCAATGGAAATGAGACACAATGATTTTGTTTTGTTACAATAGGTTTACAAGTGGAATTTTTCATCCTTTATGATCAGAATAGAGAGGATAAATATGAGAGGTAGCAGAAGAAAGAGAGAGCTAAAGAAGAAAGAAAAAAAGAAAGAAAAGAAGAAGAAGAAGAAAAAGAAGGAGAGGGAGAAGAGTGAGATGCCTAGGAAGGAATCCTAAGCTTTTCTGGTTTTGGGAAAATAAGTGAGTTAATTTTATCCTTTTCCCAAATGAAATTAATCCATCATGACATGTTAATCATGCATGGTTAGTAAGAATTATGGAGTATTTGAGGTAGAACTCATAAATGGAAGTTGAAATTCAAGAGAATCAAGAGTTGATTGTGTTGGTTTTATTATTACAGCAGATTTTGTACCCGTGATTTTATAACCCTATAAAAGGAATTAGGGAATGTGTAAAATATGAAAGTTGGATCTTTATTCCCCATCTAAATTCATGTAATACTTTTTAGCTTAATTTGATGTGTATGAGGAGATATGGCTCCTTCATTAGGGCTGGTTAACAACCAATCGAAATC
Organism: Omphalea diandra; assembly: GCA_949677035.1. Taxonomy (NCBI): domain Eukaryota; kingdom Viridiplantae; phylum Streptophyta; class Magnoliopsida; order Malpighiales; family Euphorbiaceae; genus Omphalea; species Omphalea diandra. The sequence continues at coordinate 11,643 of CATIWR010054415.1, read as the reverse complement.
TCCTCAGTCTTTATGTTTTCTTATATTTTAATGACCTTATGTTTGGATTTAGACAAATTGAAAAACATAAAATTTGTAGGGTTATATCTCATATAAATAAATATAAAACAGTTTTGCTTGATTTGTTGTGTGGAAAGAAATAAGATTCATTGATTGTGACTGACCCTTAATATGATGAAACCTCATCAAACTTATAATTCTATTTTCTAAGAATTTGAGGGTTGTAGAATCAAAATTTGTTGATTTGTTAAACTTGAAAGTTGTATATTTATGTCTTATCTATATTCTTGTAAAATATTTTTGCCAAATTTGACATGGTTGTTGAGATATTGCTGCTTAATTATGACTGATTGTCTACATGTTAATAACCTGGTCATCCTGAGATTGGCCATTTTTTTTGGTGACTTTATATACTAAATTAGGCAATGAATAAAATATCAAAAATGTTCCTTTATGTGTTTTGTAAGTTCTTGTAAATTAGTTTTGTAATTGGGTTTATACAATTTGAGAGATACCTAAGAATGTAAGACCTACTTAAACTGAAATGACATTGAAACAGGGACAAATTCAAAAATTCACTAATTTTTCTATATGCCTTATATAGACAAAATTTGACTATGTTGGGACATTATGTGTCTAGTTTATTTGAAAAAAAAAAATTCAAGTCATTTGGTAATTATATCTAGAGTTATTGTTATGAGAGTGTAGCAAGGTCAGGCTGCCATATAAGGAAAATATGCATAAACACTAGGTCCATTTGTATGGATCATGCCATAGTTGCAAACCATGCATTCATAATCATTTTGACATACTTATAACCATATATGTATCAAATGTTAGGATCTCAACACTTTGAGGAAGCCCTGGAGAGAGAACCAAACCTACCGTAATGGTTGGTCACATCAAAAGGTGAGTAAAAACCATAATTAGATTCTAATGTGTATGTGTGATAATTTTTTGATGTGATTATGTTTTATTGCATGTATATGTCATTGAATCGTTACCTTTTCTGATTATGTTCTATTGCCTGCATATGTGATTGAATTGCTACCTTTTACGTGTGAATAAAAGTCAAGTGAGAATTATATACTCTTAATGATTACTTGGTATACCATTATGAATGAACACTTGTATACGTAATTAAAAGAACATTGTGATCAACTTGTCAAACACTTGCAAATCACTTGGAAAAAGGGACCACTATGTCCTATTGACAAATGTTATTGATCAAATGATTCACTTGTTATATGTTGGCCAACAAAATCAAATGTCACTTGAATCACATGAATTCATGGGAACGGTGTTTGCCTTGCAAGGTTAAAACAAAAATCAATCAGTTGTACTTGCATTTGCATAGTCAATTGTTATACTTGCAATGTATCATGATCATATTTGATTGTTGGTTGTGACATAAGAATCTAATTATTGTTTTTTATTCATTGAGTCATGACTCACCAAATCGTAATTATATTTTTTAAATACTGAAGCACAGGGTTTGGATACATTGGTGCATAATGTTTTGCATAGAGACATATGGACCATAGGTCATCGGCTGAATTACAACTCTCTCTCTCTCCTTGTGTTATGTACACATATCTAGATAGGAATCAAATTATGGCCACTACCCTTAAACATTAGTTTATATGTACATTAAATACATGTTGGATTGTGTATGTATGATGAATAAACATTTATGCATATGTATTTTCAGACATGAATGCCATGATTTGTAAATGAAAATGGTCTTTACATCTAGAATCCACAGTAAGCCTAATTACTCATGGTTAAAGCCCATTTATAAGCTCTTTGATCCATTGAATCAAAAATTTATATTGATTGGCCAATAAACATTAAAAGTTTTCATTTGTCCCATTTAGATTCTTGGGATAATACCAATGGGAGATAGGGATTCAAGCTAAGCTTAATCCCAAATATTTCATAAAAACATTTTCTTATATTATATTATAGCGTTTTAATTAATTTCTTATTATGTCATAAGTGGGGGAGTCTAGACTCACCAATAGGTTCCTTTTTATTCTTTCCTTCACTTCACTTCATTATACAAACATCATCAAACATAAATCTCTCCCATTTAAACAATCTTAGAATCAGGGGTCCACTTCAGGTCATTATAGTTATAACATTCCTTTCATTATCATAAGCATTCAAGACTTATCCCACATAGGCCATAAATCTTAGTATGCCTCAACTTCATTTCCATTAAGCATGCATCCTAACCATTTTAATTGCATTAACCTCAGACATATACATATCACAATATTCATAACTTATACTTTGCGAAGATTACTGAGAATACAAGATATTCTTAACATTTTCTTAATATATTTATAACTCTTCCAATTATACACATACATCATTACTGTAGCAACTACAAAGAAATAATGTAGTGCCTTGAAAAAATATTATACATAACTAAAAACCTTCATTTGATAATATATTATACATAACTTAAAACCTTCATTTATAATTATTAACCTTTGACAATCAATCATGATATTAATCTTATCCTTAGCCTATAAAACAATCTAAGTGTGCATGGATGAGCTCCTTATGGGAAACTTAGTGAGGAATTTATACTGTCTATATGTATGCTCACATGCCTTTACATGAATGCATCTCTAACTACATGGCACATCATTTAAATAGTAAAACATTACATACATGGATAGTCAAGGCTATGGGAATTCTTACTTGTTTACTTATCTTTCTCACATAAGAGAGTTGCCTCACGAACTATGCGCTTGCTTGAGAGGTGCCTCATTAACTGTGTCTCTCTCTTACATGGGAGAGTTTCCTTACAAGTCGTGTAATGCATGCATAACATTTCATTTTCATATATTGGTCATATCATCCTTGCATAGCTAGCTATCTATGAGTCTTTAGATTTCCACTTCTTCTCTAAACTACCATTACATCACATGGTAATTAAACATAACATTTCATTCATGACATTTAATTTCATTCATATAAATGCATATGACTTTTATATTAACATAATTTGACCTACTATGGCCTATATATAAATTTATTATGCATGTATGCAATGGACATTAAAAGCCATGATAAAATCCATCACCTTTCATTGCTAACTTTACCTCTTCATTGCTTTGGTTTTGATCTTTTTCTATATGATTGCCTTAGCCTTACTTGCTCTTAGCTTTATCCTTAGTTGCTCTTAATCATCTCACCCACACACATGCCTAAGTATAGACATCCATTATATTATTTCTATAACATCTAAAATATAGAGATTTACTTAAACACATCCATAGAAAACATAACATATATCATTATGGAGCAAAGACTCTTATAAGGACAATTTTATCCCAAACATTAATCAAACATGTAAACATAACTTTCATTAACTTTAGCTTATAACACAGGTATCATCCCTCATTCTTAGCTCATTGTTACCAATTTCTTTTTATCTCATTCATAATATCAAAATTAACATCACCATTAAATCATCTTAAAATCAATAATTATAATCATTAACTCATTTCATGGTCATCAATTTATACTTCTAAATTCATCAATATATTCTTTTCTCATCATAAATGATCCATATACTCATTAAGACATTCATTTATTATCCTACCCTAACTAAATAAAGAAAATCTCCTCCATTCTCATGTAACACTAATCATAAGGTCTAGAGTATCAAAAATATTAAGAAACTCAATTTAACATCAATTCTCTTTAATCATTTGCATAAGGACTTTATAAAGCCCATTAAGACATCCATATTTTGTCCATCTCAACCAAGGCATAAAGCACCATTCAAGTTTTAATTTTCATCTTAAACATAAATATTAGCATGCTAATTAATATGCATTGACACCTTTCAAAGCTCAAGTTGTATACTATATCAATATTGCCCTTAGTTCAATCAAGATGTAAAACACTAATTAGGCTCAATTATCTTCTTAAATATGAATATAAGAATGCTAATTAACATCTAATTAACTATAAATCATTAAGAATTAGAAGAAACAACTTATACACTTCAAGCACTTCTTTGACTCCTTTTGAAGACAACATCAATTTTCATGTCAAACAAGCACCAAACTTCATCTCTTCCATCACCAACTAGATAAAAAACATCATAAACACCCTTATTCAAAAATAGAAAAAATATACAAGAAATTTGGTAGATTATAACTTACTTGAAATAAAGAGAAGAAAGTTACCAACTTACTTAAAAGTTGGAAGAAGATGGATGAGCAAACTTAATTCTCCTAAATTAATTTGGTAGCCATGGATGGAGGCAAGGTTTTGGGAGGATTTTGGTGAGTTTTGAACTGCTAAAAAGTAATGAAAATGGTTCTATAATGGTATTTAAGAAGAAGATAAAGAGAAGGAGGTGTAACAAGACTAAAATGCCCAAATAGAGTATTCTAGAAAAGGTCCACCAAAAATGTTATTTCTAACTTATAAACTTATGCTTTCACCCTTCTGTCATTTTCCTCAATACACTTAAACACCATTTTTAGCTATGGATAATAATGGAAAATGGTGTTACTGCCATGTTTAGGTAGAAAATAAAGATGAAAGGGTGTGAAAAGATTAAAATGCCCAAATAGAGCATCCAAATCTTTTAGAGGCTTTGCTTTCAACATTTTCTTCATTTATTGAACACACTTCAAATACCAACTCTGTAAATTGAAAAAAAATATATAACACATCATTATCATATCATTTAAATGTACATCAGGCACACAAATTAGGCACACACTAAGTAAACATAGGTAATAAAATTAAGACAAAGCAACTATGTAACTATCCAAGTCTTACTAATTTCAAGACACTTCAAATAAAAAATTTAGGCAACTAGAATACATCTAAAACACTTCATTAATATGTCATTTCATCACACATTAAGCACAATTAGATAACTCATTGAAAAACATGTACCTAACTTAGCTTATACCTTAGCATCCATCATCCTTCTTTATTTCTTTTAACATGTCCTTTAACATAACTTCATTCCATATAAAATATTGATATACTATTCATTATAAACCTTTAATTCTATCATTCATTCATGTTCATTAATGATCATTTCTTACATATGCTCACTTACATATCTTATCTTACATTTACTTTCTTATTGTGATTTAACATATATCACTTTCATATCTTTTAGTCATTCTTTCTAACTCATATCATATTTTAGTTAGTCATAAGTGTATCATTAAAATCATCACCATTTCATCAAATTTAGTCCCATATTCATTACTTAAGGGAATCGTTAAGAACTAAGTTTCTAGCCTTATAGAGTATAAGTTGAAATATACCTAGAATCATTTCCCTTAGGTTAAGATGAGTAGAGATACCTACTTAACGTATTGCTATCATTTAAAGGATTGTTAGAACTAATAGGGTAACACATTTCAATTTTTCATCAAAATATAAATATGAAGGAATGGTTACAAATTAAGTGACTACTCAAGAGAAAACTTTAATACTAAAGAGACAACTAATAGTTGCAACTCTTAATCCATCATAACATTTAATGATTAATGATTTCATGATTTTCCATTGGTGAGATCAAGTGTCCTAGGTGTTTATTCATAAGGTTTTCTTTCTCAATTGCTTTTGTCTTTTTATCATTCAATTATTAATTTAGTTTATTTTAATTATATTAATAGTTTATATCACATCTTAACATTTCATATTCTAGGTAAAAATAGAATCATCATATTCTAATACTTATTGCTCATATATCTGTGGGATGATATCCATACACATTTGTGCACTATATTACTTTGATAAGCTTCCACTTATGGGGTTTCAAGGAATAGTTTTTAAGGAGAGATTCTATTAAGTGAGATTGATTGATTTAGATTTAACCGACATTGTAAAGCTAGGTATGATCGAAGAAATTTCTATCTTTTTGTTAACTTGTTTAGCTCTCTCCTTAATTGTTATTGTTTCTTTAAAAGAAAATGAGCAATCATTCTCTTTAAGAAAAGCTTTATCATAAGTGTAGTGGGTTGTAGCTTGTTTCATAGTAAGGTTCATATTTGGTTGAGGTAGGATTCTTGGCTTTGACATCCTCAGAGGTAGGGGTCTTGGATGGAGATGGCTCTTTTTTGATATTTGGTTGTATAAGATCCATTTATTAATACTCAAGATGAAATTTACAGTAAGATTGTAAATTTTGTTATATTTTTAGGTAGTGGCACTCATCTTAATCTTAATAGGACTAGGAAAACCAAATCCTAATAGGTTTTCAATTTCTAAAGCCTTCAAAATCTTCCTACATGCTTATACAAAATAAAAACTACCTAACTTCATATAATTTACTATTTTGACATAGGAATCAGCTAAAGGCAACTAGAGCAAGAATTAATAACATTTTTAATGAAAAATTTAATCAAGTAATAACTAAAACATAAAATACACAATCCATTATGAAAGAAAATGGTTACCGCCCTTTTGGAAATTCCTCTTCAAGCTGGTTTGCTTTTGTTATCTTCACTTCCTGCCTATCTTCTCCATAGCAAGCTAATGAAAAGATGAAGAATTTTATTCAATAATTAAACTAAAAATTAATTAAGCTAATAAAAGTTCATAAATTAATAAAAAAATATAAAACTTAGGTTGCCTCCCAAGAGCGCTATGTTAAGGTCTTATAGCTTGACCCTTCTCATCTTCAATTAGGTGTGGTGCAAAAGTCAAGGACTTCTTCATTCTTCTTTAGCTCTATATTGTAATTAGGCTTGAGACATTGTCCATTCACCTTGAAACCTTCTCTTTTTTATTTTTTGATATCAATAGCTCCATGGAAATAACCTTTCACCATCTTAAATGGTTATAACAATCTATAGTTCAACTTGCCTAAAAAGAACTTCAAAGGATTGTTAGAAAAGCAACACTTATTGTCCTTAAAAATTGAATTAGACTATGTGTTTGTCATACCATTTCTTTATCTTTTCTTTATAGATCATGGCATTATAATATGAATCCATCCTTAGCTCGAGTTGTTCTTTTTCACTCTCTTCCTTCCTCTTCATCAACCTTGTCTATCTTCTAATAACTTTCTTCCATCATTGGTGTCTCCTTGGTTTTGTATATGTAAAACTCCACTTGTTCGTCTCCCACTCTTAATGTCAACTTCCCTAACATAACATCTATAAGGGTTCTACCCATAGTTAGGAATAGTCTTCTTAGGATGAGTAGTATATCATGATCTTCTTCAAGGTCTAACAACACAAAATTTGTTAGAAAAACAAAATTATCCAACTTAATAAGAATATTTTCTACAATTCCTATAGGATTCTTGACTGATCTATCTACTAACTATAATAAGATCCTCATGTCCTTAATCTCTCCCATCTTTAATTGCTTAAAAAGCAAGAAATGCATCAAATTAATACTATACCTAATATAACAAAGGGCTTATTAAATTTTAATTCACCTATAGCATAAGGAATAATAAAATTCTTTATATCCTTGAATTTGTGAGGAAGCTTGTTTTGCAAAATAACATTACATTCTTTTGTAAGGGTCATTGCCATAAGCTTCTTCTTGTTAAAAATAATGCCTTTAAGAAATTTAACATAGCAAAGGCATTTGTGCTAATGCTTTAAGGAATGGAATGTTGATGTGTACCTTCTTGAAAACAATATGGAACTTAGCAAAATCTTTGGCTATTTGCTCTTTTTTTTTTTTACTCTTTAATATTTAAGGAATGGAATGGGAGGCACATATGGGTAAACCAATGATGGTGGAGGGAAAACTTCTTTCTTCCTTGCTTTTTGCAATTCCTCCATCTTATCCTCATGAATTGATTATTCTCTTACTTGTTTCTTAGACTCACAAACTATATTTTCCACCTTTCTTCCACTTTCCAAAATGATAGCTTTTACATGCTCTTTTAGGTTAACCCCTAAAGTAGTGGGCAAACTCCCAAATTATCTAGATGACATAGTATTCTCTAATTATCTCACTTGGACGTTTAATGCATGAATGGATAAAAAATAATGCTTACTAATTTTATTGACCTTACCATCAATCCTATTCAAAGCTTGATCTTATGCATCCATCCTCTCATTCATTTTGATAATGAATTTCTCCATCATAGCTTCTAAACTTGATTTCTTATCCTACTACTACATAAAAGGTTGTATATTTTACTACTATGCTTGAAAACTTATAGGTGTTTATGGTCTAAAGGAATTATTCTCAATCCAAGAGAAATTAGAATGATTGCACCAATCAAAATTGTAAGAATTGGAATATGAGTTGTTGCCTTGTCTATTATTGAAATTCTCCATACAATTAACTTTCTCAGCATTTAAAGAAGTAATAGGTTGCGTGTTTAAAATTCTATGGTCACATCACTGCATCTTCCATGAAGCTCACAAGAATTTCTTTGCATAGATGGAAAAGCTATGGCATTATAATTCAAGGCATTGATGTGCTTGGATAAGTTGGTAATATGGGCTTGCATAGCTGCTAATTAAACATCCTCTAGAACTTTATCTACCCCTTGGTATTAACCTTTCAAATAGCCATTGGTAACTATTGGTTGCCATTTTCAAGCAATTGATAAGCTGCATATTCTATCTTTACCATAAGAGCTCCATTCACAATTGCATTTAATGTATTATTTAATGATGGACTTAAACCATTGTAGAATGTTTACAAAATAAGACATTTCAATAAACCATGATAAGGACACTTCCTTAGTATATCCTTAAATCTATCCCTAGTCTCATAAAAAAAACTCCTTGTAGGTGAGCAAAAGAAAAGATATCATTCCTTAACTTAGCCATCTTCGTTAATGGACATACCTTATTAAGAAAAGCTTGTTTAAATTGCTCCTATATGGTAAATGAGCCCGAAGCTAATGAATAATACTAAGAATTAGCTTTATCTCTAAGTGAAAAGGAAAACAACTTTAACTTGATAGCATCATCAGAGACTCCATTTTGCTTGAATGTATGACAAATCTCCAAGAATGTTGTTCTATAAATGTATGGATCTTTATGTGGTAGAACTCTAAAATAATTATTTTGAACTATTTGAACAATTGCTAATTTGATCTCAAATTGGTTGGCATTAATAACTAGCTTTACAACTTTGGATTGAGGTGAAACAACATAGTCCTTTATAGCTATTTCATTGTCAGTATTGTTCACCATTAGCTGTCCTCTGTTATGCTTATCCAATCTTTGTCTTCTTCTACTCACTTTAAGAGTTCTTTTAATCTTAGGATCAAAGGTTCGAGATCTTGTTCTACTCAGTCTAGACTCCTAGTCCTTAAATACAAGATTAAGAATTACACCTTAAATCGAACAAAAAGAAAGAAAAACCCTAGATTAAGAATCAAATCAAAGCTTTTAATATTAAAGCACGTGTCCCAACAGAAATATCAATTTTTTATATCTTTAGGGGTAGACTTATACTCTCCTTAAAGTCTTCATTTAACAATTATTTAACTTGTTAATGGCTAAAAATATATGAATCGTTCAAATAATAATAATGCACAATGAGTGCAAATATCTTCCTATAAAGACAAAGGCAATAAATATTGAAACATGATGATTCTATTTTTATTTATAAATTAATAACTTAATATCTTAACTACCAACTACTATTACAAAGAAAATAAACTAGTCTACTTAACAATGGCAAAAAGATAAAAGCAATCTGTAAGAAACATTATATCAAGCAACCTAGGACACTTTATTGCACCAATGGAAATTCATGAAATCATTACTCTTATAATGACATGTTAAATTAAGAATATAATTATCAATTGTCTTTATAGTGAATCAATCCTCTCTCTTGATAAGTCACTTAACTTTACAATTATATTTCATAAAACCATCTTTCTATGTGAATTAGAAACAAAATCGCTCATTTAGCATTAACAATCCTTTGAATGATAGTAATAGGTTAAGTGGGTATCTCTACTCATCAATTAACCTAAAAGGATTGATTTTAGGTCTATTTAAATTTAAAATCTCTTGATCTATAAATGAAATACAAGTCATGGGATTGGTGCCTAATCAATTACAAGCATTAGGTTCATAAATCATTCACTTGCAAAAGAATAATTCCTAATATAACCATTAAAATCATAAATAAATAAATCAATCTCTCCCATGGATACATCAAGGACCTCGATAAAAGATCTAGCCTAACATACTAACAAAACAAGATAAATATAATAGTGGAAGTATCATCCTAAAAAAAGGAATAAAGAACAAATAAACGGAAAGATGAAATCTCTATACTAGCTTAATGGATTTCCTCTTCTTATTCCTCAATCAAGTGATCTCTTGAAATTTTGATCTAAATCTTGAATTGAAGCCTTGTCTCTTTTGTTTTCTTCCTTTCCAAATTCATTTTTGGATTGTTCATATGGTTCCTTTTTGCTCTATAGGAAAAACCCTTAGTGTTTCCCTTTTATACTCCTTCAAATGTGTTAAAACTTAGGCTAAAAAAGTAAGAAATAAAGTGCACGTGTCATGGAAAGTCATAAGTATGACAACTAAAAATCGCTCTTTGCACATCTAAAATTTTTCCTTGGTCCATAAAGTTGCCAATTTTACCAATTTTAGTCCAAATTTTGCTCCAAACTTGTAAAATACCTATAAAACATCCAAATATGGGAAATAACATAAATGCACTCAAAATAACTTAATTTCATCATAAATTACATCAAATCAAGCTTAAAATTCACTAAAAATGCTATGAACAAATTAAGCCTAATGATAAGCATTAATAATTTAATGATCATGGTGATCATTCAAGTGGCCATTACAGGTTCTTAACAACTATATTAATTGATTTAATAGATTTCTCAAATAGAGTATTGACTAGTTTTTATTCCTACTATTATAAAAGAACTGAAACTTTGAAGATAAAAAAGATACATGTTCTAAGTGATTATGAGAAACTTATTTGAGATTGTGAATTAAATTAGGAACCAGTAAAGCCTTTCCAAGGTGGATTTAATAAGCACCACTTAAGAGGCTTTATAAAAAGTTTACAGGTACTATTCAAGCCTTTTCCTAATATGGTATGCAGGTATTATCTTAAATCTTTCACAATATGTGGTTTAAAGGTTATTTCGACCTAAAAGTCTACTCACATAAGGTTTACAAGAATTGTCGAATTGAATACTCTCAACATTCAAGCACTTCACTTACAAGTAATAAATACAAATTTCTCAATATGCTTAAAAAAGTGTTTAGTTGGATTTTGCTAATGATCTTGCTTCTTTAAGAAATATCTTTATATGTGAATGAAGAAGCCATAGTTCAAACAGCTAAACTTAAGTCACTTTTGAATGTTCTTTTAATCTTAAAATATATCAAAGAAGTGTCTCATAGTCATATAGAACATGTATCATATTGATTTTCAATGTTTTGGTCCTTATATAAAGGTAGGAATGAAACCTAATCGATACTCACATTAAGAAAACTACCAGACCTATCAATATATGTAACATCCCCAGACACATTCATTGGCATTAGCACATGAACATATGCATTAGATAAATAATCATTTAGAAGCACTGTCGCATTTGGGGACACTTGAACATTTAGAAGCATCGTTGTAGTTGGAGACACTTGAACATATATGTAGTGTTTGTATAGTTGC